>JAHWFO010055381.1:556970-573844 GCA_023313115.1 Rhysida immarginata | reverse complement strand
AAAAAAAGCCCCAATTAGCATAAATTTCTTGTCAACTTTATGATGAAGTTATTAGTCCAATTGAGTTGAAATTTTTTTTTCTGGTTTCTATTTAATGTGTATTACTATAATTGTGTGTTTAATGTGTTGAAATTTCTGAATTAGAATTATTGAATTAGCTTTATCCATTCAGGTGAGGAAAAAATGAATATATCTCTACCATTTTTAGTCATGTTAGCTTGCTTAATACATATTTCAAACTCAAACCAAAAAAGTATTAATGTTCACATATCAATGATTATAGTTCATTATGTTCCTTGATTATGTATGAAGAAACTGAAAAAAAATTTTCATGATATGTTAATTTTTTAAAAAGACATTATGCCAAGACTGATTGTGATAATGTGAAAATAAGAAAGCTGAGAAAATTAAGTTTAAAGTTGAAATATCAATTTATTTTTGTTTTCATCAATTTTTAAAAACACCAGCTACATAGTCCTTATCTTTAGTGCTTTCTAGGAGGAAATTAGATGACACTTGCTTCCTATAGTTTTTATTTTCTACAGAAACAGCTCTTGTTGCTCCTTTAATCCTTTGCACGTCGAAGTTCATAAATGCATCCAAACAGTATTTGTCAATTGATAGTCCCTTTTTTTCAAAAATTTGGATCCTTCCCATATCACCTTCATTAAATGTTATTACTGCGCCCTACAGCAATTTCTAATCTTCTTCTACCAACAAAAATTTCTTTAGGACAGCGTTTTCAAATTAAGTTATGAAAAGATTCATTATTATTTTGCATTCCTCCATGTGAACATTTTTGAAGATCCTCTGCATTTAATGTTTCAAATACAGGTTTAATTGCTTTCAATACAAACATAGGGAACCTGTTTTTGTTTGCTTTGTCCAAATCACCTTTTGTAGAAGGACACCATTTTCCACAATCACCATGATAACCTCCACGATGTTTAAAAATCGCCCAAATATCCTTCTTCATTTGCTGAATATTGCCACTGTTATTTCTTATTGCTGCACCATAATGCCCTTGTATAGTTTTTATAGCTGCTTTAGTTAACTTTCCTTTTCCTCCAATTCCTCTATGTTTTTTATTGCCTTCAATAGATACTTTTTTTTTTGATTCACTGATTTTATCCGTCAGTTTTTTGCCCATTCTCTTCTTCATATGTCCACAACATTCATATTTAGTAAAGAATGTTGTCCTCACAACATTCATAAATAGAAGGATTTAGTGAAGAAACATGATGATAGCTTTTGCTATCACCATCCCCCAAATATCCGGTATACATTAATTGATGCACATCCACTGAGCATCGAAAAATTATCTCCATCCCTTCAGGTTCCATTGAGTCTGCAGTCCCAAAGTGATTTTTTTCACATAAATTCTTATGGTTACTGAACTATTTTTGAAATTCGTCATTTGTCATATGTTTTTTTATTTTTGGTACAGCTATTGCAAAATGTACTGCTTGCGTGTACGTCTAACACTTTAGGTGGAACTGCTGAATTTACAGATAACACAGTTGAAACCCCATTGTTTGACTGAAATCCTCTTTTCTGCCAAGTATTGTCACAGGAAACAGTTACCTCTTTGACATCTGCATCTTGATCTGTAACCTTATGTATTTCTTCTGCAGCCAAACTCATGGATTCACATGCAGCAGTCTCCAAAACATTATGAATATGTTTCATGTTTTTTTTGCCAATGATCTTGTTTCATGATTGGTGGCATGTTCATATTAGCTAAAAACCTTTTACACTGTTTATAATTTCTATCAATGTTCAATATTGAAATATGAAATCTTAAATTAATTTCAGAAGTAGCACGATGTTCAGTAGATGAGTTATAAAATTTAATTTCATATATACATCTACTGCACAAAAAAGTAAACATGGAAAGTAAACCCCTCGATTTTCACTGATATCATATCCACAATTAATAAAGCACTGAGGACAGGGAAATGGATTAATAAATGTCAAAAAAGAGTTCACAGTCAATAAATCTGTATCCACTGATATTAGTTTCAGAATTCAACTCACTCTTGCAAAAACTGTTGTGAATACCTGATGCGGTTAGCTTCCTGAAAGAAGTAATTTTTTCAGTAGCGTTTTCATCTATATCGGCGGCACCTTCTTCGTAAGATTTATTGTTCGTGAAGCGATTTCCATGAAATCGTCTCTTCTTTGGTCGATCGCTTCTTCTACCTGGCATTATTAATTATTTAATAGTTTATAAAATGATTAATAAACTAAAGGTGATGTTTGGAACTGAAATTGATCACAAGGTAACAAAGATGACTGAATTACAGGAGAAAGACGCTAATGGAGGCAGCCATATTGCTAGTTCACGCTCGTTTTGTAAACTGCTTTTTGATTGGCTGATACCACGCATAGCTATAACATGCAATGCTATCAACAGCCAATAAAATTACTTGCTTCATTAATTTAGAAACTTTGAAATAAAGTTATAGAGCTCCCTTTTCTTGACCTAGCACAGTTTAAATTTTTTAAAACTGATAATTAGAACTCAAGTTATAGCAATTTTAATTTTATGCATATATAATGAGCTCTTAAACAGAAATACTGACGCAAATAAAAATTAATATCTTAATTTCTAATTAACGTTTACCTATAAAAATTTCAGAATGGATTCACAAAAACCTGAAAATGCTAAAAACGAAAAGAATATTTTTTTTCAATTTTTCGTCAAAATTTTGATTTTTCGAGGGGGATGCTCCTCAATCACAAAAGATCTTTCCGTCGGGAAGATTGTCCTTCTTCCCCAGGGACCGGATTCGGAACTTGTAAACTAGTGGAGACCGATAACTCTGCTCAATACAGATTATAAGGTCTTCACTGGAGTGTTACAACACCCTCTTAAGTGTTATGTTGACGAGTTCTGTGATTCGGGGCAATCCTGTGCCATACCTACGCGCAGGATGACGGATAATCTATTGACCATCAAGTGTGTGATGGAGGAGGCCCGTGCTCGAGAGCAATCACTCGCCATCTTAAGTTTGGACCAGGAAAAGACCTCCGACAAATTGAACCATCAATTCTTGTACCAAGTATTGTGTCAGCTTCGTCTTTGGTCCCTTGAGATCATCATCTCAACACTGTATGCGTCGGCTACATCTTGTGTTGCGATCAATGGCTTCATCTCTACAGCCTTTTCGCTAACCAAGGGGGTCAGACAGGGGTGCCCTCTGTCGCCACTCCTGTACGTCCTTTATTTGGAGCCATTGTTGCAACATCTTAATCGCCGCGTAGATATTCGGGGATATGAACTGCCTGCGGCGTCTATTAACATCAAGACGCTGGCTTATGCCGATGACATCGTTCTATTTTCATCTGATGCATATTCATTGGGTATCTACAAGGAAGCCTTCGACTGTTTCAGCAATTCAATGCGGAGCGCCATTAACCTCGGCAAGTCGAGGGCATCGCTATTGGGAATTGGTCCTCTGATCAACTTAATGCCTTCCCAATTTCCTTGTGTGGCCACGTAACTGTGCTGGGATATGTGTTCACGTTTTTACCATCCATGGACTTAGATCACTGGCAACAGGTAATAAGGAAATGTGAAGCCCGCCTTGGCAAAAATTTTCGTTTTTTTACGTCGATGTTTGTGAAGGTTGGGTTCATTAAGATCCACATTCTCCCTATGGTGACGTCGAAATGCCTATTTACTCTGCCGGAGACTTGAAGAGAATACGGAGGGCGATTGTTGACTGTGTGTGGGATGCTACGGGCGGCGTCATCCACTTAAGGCTGATCTCCTGTTTATCCCCTTCATGAGGGGTGGGTTGGGGCTGCCAGATCTTCGCCAGCCAGAATGGCCGCCCTGACTCGGGTTTTTCTTGCTTCCATCTCCGTTGTGGGCGGTCTTTGTTTTTATGCATCTCCGTTTCTTTTTTAGAGTAAATAGGCTGCCTGTGCCTTCTTCGTTGCCAGTGATTATTGACTTTCATCTCCCGGACTTTTACATTAAATTTCTCACGGACTTGAAAACTTTTTTTACCTGGACTGCGACAATTGGGTCCACAAGAGTGAGGGAATCTTCGTCTCTCCTGTTTTTTTCAGAGATTCGATCAGGGGGAGGCTGCGGATGTCTTACGCCTTTTCCCAGACTACCCATGGACAGCAATTTTGAAGAACATGAAAGATCTACGAGAGAACTGTGTTTAACTACCAATGGCGGCTGCTGCACCATGGGTTTTACACTCCCCAGTGCTTCCATCTTTGGAAAGTGGTCAGATCTGCAGATTGCCGCTCTTGTGGATCCATGGAAACAATTCCACATGTATTTTTTGAATGCCCGTTTGCCCAGACCATCTGGAGCCGCTTAATGCGTCATTTTGGTACAAAGAGAACGTCGTACCAGTTCGTGCGGTTCTTAGTGGATGATTCTACTAAAGATCCGCTGAAAAAGGACCTGGCCGTTTCCATCGCCATTCTCGTCAAAGAGAATGGCTAGCTCGATGGGAAAAAGCAACAGGTGGAAATCCATCTGCAGCAGGAGTTGGAAGAGAGGTGCAAGCCATCTGCGCTCCTTCTTGCTCCTGGAATGGTCTCGGCTGGGTCCCCTCGTCTTTAAGAAGCGCTATTCAGCATCTAAGCGGCTTTGTATCGTTATTAGAAGATCGCAAGGCAGCTATGTTCATCTCTTCACGTTTCCTCTGATCTTCTGATATCATGCTGATGCATAAACGGGATTTGCTATGTGACGTTTAAATAAGTAACGCAGCCTTAACGGGCTGCTCGACTACTTTAAGATCCAGGTTTTAGGGTGTTCGCTGGAGAGTCAATCATCTAGCTCCAGCTCCAACAGCCGAAGTCGACCCAGTTCCAGATTCGATAGGCAGCTATGGACCTCGCAATAGCCGTTGGGGAAGTCGTCGGAAACTAAAGGACAGTAAGACTGATAATGATAATTATTCTTCTCATGTGTTTTCTGCTATTAAGGCTAACGAGTCCGCTGCCATGGCAAGGAGCGTTTCCCGAGGACGCCTAAGGGCGGAAGTCGACCAAGGAGGCCCGAACCGAAGGCATACCACGAAAGGTTGCCGACGAACATTCACCCGTCGCCCCGTGGACCCAAGCCAACCCCGACGAGGTGCAGAGGAGTGCCCACGCAGGGCTCGACATAAACCGCAGTCGTTCGAATATGGACCTCACCGAAGCAGTCAGCTAGCTCGATTATTAACGAATGATTCAAAGATAGACTTTAATGAATCGTGTGACATTTTAATTGATTGCCTTTCAAATTCTGACGATACACGTGTTGTATCGTTGGGACCCTCTCTTCAAGACGGAGAAGAGCCAAGGATATCCGCAGACGGAGCGGATTTTAGTGCATCCCCTTCAAGGAGCTCGTCCGAAGCTAAGTGCGCAGGAGGGTTAAATCCGTCGCCCATTGCTACCCCCAAGCTCGAGGACTTCTACTACAGAACGTATTCGCCCTTCGAAGCAAGACCCCACTTTTATTCTCCCGTGGGAAGTGGAGGCAATCGAAGTGATCGTTCTGTTCGCTGACGTAGCCGGTATTCGCGTGGGGCGCCCTAGCGAATGTCCGCGCTTGGAATCGGGACCATCCCCGTTTGGTATCAGTAGTATTACTTAGAGCTTAGCAATCTAAATAATAGTTAATAGCTAATTAATTCCTTACCTGTGATCGATAGACAATTAATATATGCTTCTCTTCCGAACAGTGCTCCCTCCACGGTCGACTTACCTTAATAAGTTGCCGCCTTCCGAGTTTGCGGTACCTTATAAGAAGCTCATCAATCCTCATCAGCGTTTGGACGCCATTTCTCAAGAACTTACCTCAGTCAACGATTCTCACCTACTCCTGGTTGACGACTTTGCTGGTCTTAGAATTAGCTCCCCCCAGATTCAAGATTCCATCCAGTTAATAGAAGACACAGCCAGCGAGTTGGACTGAATATTAATTACTTTGAATTATTTATCAAATTGTAGTCTCTGTAATCTACAGAAATTTATGAAATTCCGTTCGATTTAAATTAATTATTTCTTCAATTTCACTCCCCATTTGCTCTGTGCTTTTTACATAAAAAACCTTGACACTGGTGAAATTATATTTTTAATTATCATCGTGCATTTGGATCTATGAATATTAAATTTCCTCATATTTTAGATGAACTATCTAAGATGGGAAGTTCTGACAAATGATCGATCGATCTGATGGGGAAATGCTCCGCAATAAACAGCCAATTTCATTTCAACTGCACTCATTTGCCTGAAGATTTCTTGTGTCATCGTGATCGCAGACACTATCAGACAGGTCCCTATCTTTAAAAAGGGAGATCGTAGATAGGGACCACAATCTCTTGGTTAAGCATTCCAACGAAAGTCTATACTAAGTGTCTATAGGGCAGAAGTCGGAATATTGTAGGCTCCAAATTGGCGAGAGAGCAGCGTGGTTTCAATCTGCCGAAGCACAACGGATCACATCTTTGCTCCAAGACAAATCTTTGAGAAAGCCTGTGAGTATGGAGAAGATATCTCGCTTGTTTTTCCAAAAAAGCCTATGGCAGACTCCTGGGGAAAACTCTGGAGATTGTTGCATGAGTAGGATGGATAAGCTATTTCATGTTTCTGTATGAAAAAGCTCTAAGATGTATGTTCGGATAAATTAAATCGCTGTGGGTGTTGGGCTCCGTCAATAGTGAGTACTTGTCCTTTGTCTTTATAAACCGATTAGACAGGGGCAGCCTATGCGATGGCTGACGATTGGTAGAGACAGTTTTTGCTGACGACCTTGCCCCCCTTGAGTCTTCTGCATTGGCTTTCAACATGCAGTAGATCGCAGCCAAGTGTGAAGAAGCTGGAATGAAAATCAATCTGGCTAAGACTGTGTTCTGGTCCTTTCAAAACAGCCTGCTCAGTGCTTTTTCACGATCGAGGAGGCCCATTGAGACAGGTGGATACGTTTACATATCTATGGACTGCATTTATGAGTGATAAGTGGCAGGACAGACAGTTGGATGCTCGAATTGGTGCAGCAAGTTGTGTCAGATGCAACCTATGACAATCCTTGCTAACGAAATGTTTTAGCAATAAAACAAGCCCAAGCTCTCTGTTTTCAAATCTATCTTTGTCCCCATTTTCATCTATTAATGACTGAAAGAATGCGATCGCGGGTGCATGCGGCTAAATTGAGAGGGCAGATGTTACCCTACTGGATAGAGTGCACGGCAGCACATTAAGAGAGTCGTTAGGTGTTGAGTTAATACTTCTCCGCATTCAGAGTCTCATTTGCACTGATATGGCCACATGATACGGATGCTTTTAACAGATCTTACTAGACAGTTGCTATTTCCAAGCCGGTGGGTAAGAGATCAAAGTATCCGCGTAGAACCAGATAGAGAATCTGGGTTCGAGTCGCTAGGGTATTAGCATTAAGGACAAGCGCCCGATGGCGGAAGATTGTGATAACTAGAGATCCTCCACAAGACCACTTCCCCCCCCCCCTTATGTAAGTAAGATGTGAAATTTCGATGAGTAGTATCATACCGTACTCTATAACAGAAATAAGCGAAGAAGGCTCCTTCGTAAGATAGTCCATTGTATCCCGTAATACTTTGGTAATCACCATTGCTTGTGAAGGAGACCGTTACCTCTAATTAACGTTTAAACAGCATTAGGTAGAGCATTTGCAATCTATCGTGAAAAAATGAATCAGGGAAAAAATTAACTGTTCTATTTCAAGCTCGGAAAATCTACGAAAAGAGTTATGATGAGATAAGGAAAGTTTACAATGATGAGATAAGGAAAGTTACGCTTCCGAGAAAGGCGAGATTCTTTAGAAAATTCCCTCTGAACTGATAGACCTGCAAATGCACTACCTCCCGCCGCCTCATGGTTAATTAGAGGTACGAATACGTGAAAGAGGTCAACCGTTGGTTGACAAACTAGATATTAATCGGATGCTGTTTCATTATGAACACAAGATTTGCTTTCAACTGGTGCTCCATCATTTGACGGATGAACAACAGGATATTCGTTTTGAAGCTTGCGGAGATTGAAAACTTCGGGCGATAAGTGTTTCAGGTAAAATTCTGAAATAAAGAGAAAAGCATGGTAAGGCGGGATCCGAGACGGAAGTTCGCTATGAGAAATCCCTCATTGAGAAAATGGTCATCGCATTCTTTATCCTAATTCTAAAAGAATTTCTTCCTGAAGCAGCTATCCTCTGAATGCGGCAGTTTACATCGAAGAACTGTGAATTTTAGTGCTGCACTTCAGCCGAGTACGATTCTTCATGGCAACGATCGGCATAGTTAGGCCAAGGGAGATTGTGAAACAGTTTGGTCAAGAGAGTTTGTGTCCATCGATTACTTTCATATTAACCCGACTTTACAACGGCAGGCTTTTTCTCTTCTTCTATTCACACGAGCTCGTAAGGGTTCGTCCATAAACCACGTCACCAAAAAATAGCAATTTTCACCCCCTCCCCTCTGTGGCTACAATGTGGAAAATCTTTAACCCCCCCGAAAATCCACGAGGCCAATGGCTCCCCCCCCCCCTCCATTTTTAAAGTATTAAAGAGGGCCAATCACTTCTTTTCGTCATAGTCACTTTTGGTCACATTCACTTCGTTCCAAGATCGTTTTTTCACTCATTCGACTTGACACATTCATCTCGTCACATTCAATATGTCCCCGGTTCGTTCGTCACTCAGTCAACTCGACACATTTATTTTTGTATGTACAATGCAACATGTTATGGGTACACTTGAAATAAGTTGGCGGTACTTGGTCCCAAATTAAAACATTGTTTTAGGACTTCTAAGATAGTTGAAAAGATATAAGAAGGTTAAAAATTTATCATTCAAGGTCAGGGAATTTGATATATTTCAAATTCAATGATCAAATACAAAAACAATCTTATAACTGAAATCTACCTATCTTAAGTGTTTCATTTCCAGATCTCAGAACTTACTTGAGCCCATTGCACATTGTAATTGCTTATTTCATTGAAAAATGAGATTAAATTTCATTAATTTATATACAGGGTGATTATAATTAAAGTTACGATTTCAAAAATTGATAATTTGAAAACTACTCTTCAGAAGGACCTTATATTTTAGCAGAACAATCGTGAGGCAATGGAATTTTGTTTGGCGAAGGAAAAAAAATAGTTCCAAAATCTGCCGATAGATGGCGTTGGCAGGGTAATGTCAGGGGGGAAAACCAATAATGGATTCGTGAAACACAGGAATGTTGTTAGCCAAAAGGAAACAATAGAGTTCAGGGGTTTACGAAAAATTTATTAGCGAAAAGACAAGAATACGTGTTTACAGCGACAACAGTGATAATGCCAAAAAAACAGCTTCTTAGAACAAACATCTCACTGATGATTAAGGCAGGAGTTGTTCGATATGCCTTCCGCCTTGTTCCGCTACTAATTGGAACATGCTCCACAACAGATCGGAGGGTACCTGTACTGTGCAATGGATGTGGTGCGTGATGCTTGCCTTCAAGTCGGCTAGATTCTCAATCGGCCCGCTGTAAACAACATTCTTCAGGTACCCCCAAAGCCAGAAATCTCACGGGTTTAAATTGGGAACGTGGCGGCCACGTTGTTGGAAAATGTCGGCTTATGATCATAGCATCTCCGAAATGAGCACTCAGCAGCTGCTTCACAGGAGTAGCAATGTGCAGAGGAGTGCCATCTTGCATGAATATTGTGCGATCCACACATAATGTTCTGAAGTGCCAGAAGGACATGGTTACGGAAAAGTGCTTCATACTGCTTGCCAGTAATGGTGCAGGTAACGGGACGCGCATGTGTGATCTCGTCGAAGAAAAACGGACCAACGATAAACTGTGCCGTTTTTCCGCACCACACAGTGACCTTTTCAGAGTGAAGAGGTAATGGCTGTAGCTGGAACGGATTCTTGGTCGCCCATATCCTGCAATTTTGCATATTTACAGAACCTTGCAAATGGAAGTGGGCTTCGTCAGACCACGGAATGTTCCATGGCCACGGAATGTCCACTTCCATCCGAGCAAGAAATCGTAGTGCAAAAGATTCACGTGCTTCCAGGTTGGCAGGTAGCAACTGGTGCACATGAGTTATCTTGTACGGGTAACAGCGCAAGATGTTCCATACGACTTTACGCACCGTGCTGCTCGGCGTATCCAGCATTCGGCCAATTCCTCGTGCACTGCTGATTCCAGCATCACTGTTCGTCTGTTCTTATAATGCTGTAGCCACATCTTCCACTGCCGCAGCCGAAACTGGTTTCCTTCCTCTACCCCGTTTCACGTCAAATGAACCGATCTCTTCGAATTTAGCAATCATTTTTCGCAGACCATTTGTGATTATTGGACCCAATTTTATGGATTTTAATGTCGAAACTTCCTAATAGCTGTTAGTGCACACTCATCGTTCTTATAAAAAAGCTTCAAGAGCAGAGCGCGATCCTTCATAATCAGAGTTATGATGAAGCATTCAAGCAAAGAGCTGTGCTCTGCATTTTTATGGCAGCTATGTCTGCGGTGCGCATGTCACGTATTAGTAATTTGCACATCTCCAGTCAATGTGAACCCTGCCAGCGCCATCTATTGGCAGATTTTGGAACAATTTTTTTCCTTCGCCAAACAAAAATCCTTTGTCTCACGATTGTTCTGCTAAAATATCAGATCATTCTGACGAGTAGCTTTCAAATTATCGATTTTTGAAATCGTAACTTTAATTATAATTACCCTGTACATATACAAAATAAAAATTTCGGTTCAAAAAAACACTTAGAAGTTCAAAAAAAATTTCACAAAATTCGTATAAACTGTGTTAACAACATAATTATTATTAACAATGTTGCGGGTCCGGGTGCATTAAGAAGAAATGGAAAAGAAACGTATTTATAAGATGCTGTATAATATAAATACATACACATTATATTGAAGAGCATAAGTTTAACAGAACAGTCATTATCTCTAGCTTGCAGTTCATCACCATAGCAACTCTATAGAGCCATTGTGTCAAGCTATCGTGAGCACGTGCCACATCCCCATTGTTGACAATCCTCAGTTATGGGAAACTCATTGTTGCCGAGGTGAAGTCCCTCATGGCCCCTCCTCTAACGGAAACGACGAGTTTTCCTACAAAATAGATAAAGATATAAGGATTAGTGGCTATCTGAAACCAATTTTATTATAGATAATAGTTTCTTTCCAGAAATGTTCTTCGTTAAAAAATCTGCAACCAATTCATTTGAATGGGTTTATCTTCTATTAATTCCCATTGTTCTGATTCGGGGCTGTTTAATGCCTAATCCACAGTTATTGGTCATCATCGGAATCATCTTCACGGAAACAATAGGTTTTGTTCTTCAATCTCTCAGATCGTCTCAGACAAGTCCTAGATGCTGCTTGATTTTGTGCATTAGGTGCAAGCTCCGGCTCTAAAGATCGTACATGTGTTGACTCTTCATGTTCTTTGCTGATTCCATTTTGTGCGTCTTTTTGCACATGCATGTCACCAGTGCATTCTACTTCAAGTTGAGGCTGATCATGATCATTATCATAGCTTTCCTCATAACTTGGCAGAATCACTTCATTATACTCCTTTTCCATCTCTGGAGACACTTGCTTGAAGGGGAACACAGCTTTATTAAATCTGACATCTCTTGAAAATAACAAGGTTTTATTGGCTAAGTTCATTAATTTATAAGATTTTCTTTCGTTAAAATACCCTAGTAGTACGATTTTCATGGATCTGTCCGCCCAATACTTTCCCGACTGAAAAACTTTAATCTTTGCCCAGCCTTTGCAGCCAACGACGCGAAGATGTCGAAGACTATGCTTTCTACCAGTCCAAACTTGTTCTGGTGTCTTTCCATTTAGAGTTCTACTGGGATAGCGATTTCTTATATACGACAAGGATCACGAGCCATCGACAAATGGGGTGAGCGGCACCTACGACGACTCGTAAAAGGTGACAGGAGAGCCACAGTCCATCAACTGACCACCAGATTCAACAGTGGTGCCAACAGACGTGTATCCGACATTACCGTTGAACGCACCCTGCTACGGATGGGCCTGAACAGTCGACGCATGGTTGCTGCACCAATGTTGACCAGGGGTCATCGTCAACGACGCCTAGTCTTTGCACGTGAGCACCGCTATTACCACAGACGAGTGGGATAAGGTCGCCTTCTCCGACGAGTCAAGGTTTTTGCTCCATAAGATTGACGAGCGATGGCGAGTGCGTCGTGAACGCCATGAAAAGAGACCGCAGGAGGCTATTGTGGGCTGGAAACAGGGTGGTGTGGGTCGTGTGCACATGTGGGGGATCTTCTGTTGGGAGCAGTTAGGTCCACTGATTCATCTAGAGGTCAAATGAATGCTTGTGGCTATCTGTCAATCGTAGCAGACCAGGTGCACCCGTACATTCTCACGATGTTCCCCCAATGTGATGGTGTTTTCCAGCAGGACAATGCACCCTGCCACAAGCACATCTCCTTCTGGGTTGGTTCGAGGAACACTCTACTGATTTTCTAGTGGTCCCTTGGCACGCTAATTCGCCGGAAATCAATCCAATCGAACATCTGCGGGAGCACCTTGATCGCCATGTACGGCAGCTGGACCCTCCACGTATGACTCTCGAAGCTTTGTGGACAGCGGAATGGACTGCCATACCATCGGACACATACCGCGCACTACTTGCGTCCATGCCACGACGCCTAGCAACAGTTATAGCGGCTAAGGGTGGCTACACCCATTACTAAGCGGGTGATCATAATTCAGTAATATGACAGTGTATATGTACAGGTTCACCAAGTCTCACTTATTCATTCATCCAAGTCTCACTTATTGCCAAGTAATCCGATGTAATAAGTACTGTGCATGCGCTACTAAATACTGTGCATTGAGATTGGTAACTATAACGTTTAAAATATTCTGTTGTTCACTGGAATCATCATCATTCTTGTAGCTAACAGTATCGTTGTTTTTATTTTTAATATGAAATTTTTTACGCGTTTGGTGACTGTTAGCAGCATGTGTGATTCCAATCTCTTGTATTCGTCTCTGAACTTTTCTTCGAAGGTGCTTGACTATCTTGAGTGTGATAGCAATTACAATTGTCTTTTGAGTTAGTTAAATATAATCCATCTATACTGGTTACTCTATTCAATACAAACATTAACAGTTGATTTTATTCTGATATGTCATAATCATAGAAGATAGGATCAAATGTAGCACCTTGGGATCACCATGTGCCGTGATCTCAGTGGTTGGCACTAATGGGAACTGTTCACGTTTACATTTGATCGTGCCACCTAAATTGATGTTCGCTGTATGTTTAGTGATCACTGTCCATTTCAAAACATCATATATGTTGTCTTTGAACTTGGAAATCAAAGGTCGCTTACATTTGATTCGTGCCCATGTCTTCATTTGGCAACTATAACCTTAAACGACAGATGCATTGTTTTTGCTGATGTTGTAGACGTTGTTCACCCGTTTCCTTCTTTTCGAACTCACAACCATAACCTACTACACTCATCTCTTTCATATGTTGTACAGGAATGAGCACAGGGTCAATAAACAACATTAGAAAAATGATTTCGAACATTTTCGGATTTGCTCAATAGACTTATAATGGGAACAATAAATGACTATAACTCGGAAATTTCTTCATGTCTGCCGCTGATATTTGTCATGCACTTATCCAAAGACCTCGTCATTGTTTCATACAAAATTAGCTTCCTTTTTTACGGTCCCTTGTGAGTATACCGATCGCACCGTTTTACAAATCCATCGTCCACATCGATATTCACTCTCAACATGTACGGTGAGTCAATAGCCAAGCATGTAGGATATTGCAAGCCTCCTAATTCGACAATACCCATCTTATATAGTTTTGTTCTTGCTGGATCTTATTCACTTCTGCGGCCATAACCATTAATTTTATTACTGGCAAATCAACTTATTTCAGATGATAGCATTATTGTTGGGAGCATCAACGCTGTTGTTGCGATGAAACAGCCTAACTACATCGGGCAAATTTTCCATGCACCATTGTTTACTTTTAAATCTTCTCTAAACCAACTGCTTTCTCCTGAGGAAGCAATCTTTCACCATTGCCGATCTTGGTCAGTATAGTTGAGAATATTTCATTACTCTAGCACATCACTCGTGACAAGTGAAATGGATTGTCGATGATATTGGGCATCACTCGTCTGAACTGACCATACTTATCTCATCAATTATCACACATTTCACAGATAGGTATTGGCGATGATATTGTTGTAGGACCTTAGGAGTCAATCCACTGACCCTTTTGCTCTGCGGTGTGATTCTAAATACAGAGTTTACAGATTCTAAACAGTGCAGAGTGTTCCCGTTCAAGTTCACTACAGCCTTACCAGTGGACGCACAGACTATATAAGCATTACGAATTGTATTCTGCCGTTATCCGAATCAATTTAAGGTTTAATGTTTCCATGATTAATTTCCATCGTAAATATTTTGCCATTGCCATTAGTACGGGCCAAGTACACATGTATGCATTCGCTATCCCGTGTGCATATTCTGGTTATAAATTCTAAGATTAACTCTCTCTCTGTTCACATTACTCTGCAGATGTTTGGACTTCACATTGCTGCACTTTCTCACAAGTGCGATAGCCTTGCCGGTCTCGTATTCGAATTCGTCATTGTTCTCATAAACCGTCTCGCCAACAACACTTCGCGTATACTCATCTTTCATTTTGTTTTCTATGTAAGTTGTTTGCAATGTTGTCGTCTTTCTTGCACAGTTCTCTAAGTTATTCCATCAATGCATCTATATCTGTTACTTTCGTATTCTTTCCTTTTGGATAAAATGTTCACCTGGTTAGCATCGTACAATTGGATGAATTTGTGTACATCTAATACATCTGCAGCTTCATTGCGAAATGGATAGAACAATGTAACCATTTCAGGCTTGTAATTGATTGTGTCATCGATGCTATTAGACGGTATCTATTCACTCACTCTGTGCCCACATTTCTGCGTCTATATGTATTGATGCTTGAACTAAAAATGTCATAAGCTTCATCGTTTTCATTATCAGTATTTTGTTGTTCAGTGGCTTCAAGGCCATCTGTATCATCAACATCTTTTCTCTTGATGTGTCCTATATTCATTACCGGTGTACACCATGTAATAAAATGAGCTTAAAGTATGCTATCTAATTCTGCCGGTCTCTCATCATATTTTTGATTCATAGCTTTAGCCTGTTGAATTTTCATCTAAATCTTCTTTGTCCATCACTGCACGTCTCTTCTTAGCTTTGTGTATCTGTTCTGGCAAAACGGTCGAAATGTTGGCGACTAGTCTAGAAATGTGGCTCATCATATGGTTGACGCAGAAGATACTACATCCCGCCTCTTATGCATACATCTGCAGCGTGTCTAATATTTTTAAATTTGTTCTATAATGAATGCATAGCATGAAATCATTCACATTGGACTGATGAAACTGATGGAGCAAATAAATCACACTATTCTTATGTGGGTGCTTCAAGTCCTTCTCAAACTAAAATCTATTAAAAACATTACATGAATATCCAAATTCATTGTTAATGAATATAAAACGAAATATGAATTCAGTCTCCCAAATTTTCGCTCCTTACTTAAATCATATTTGATGAAGATGCTGTTAATGTTGACGATTATCGCTCGTTATGGACTTCCACTGGTTGAATTCTATCATTCCATGTAGAAACGTTTATGTCATCAGATATGTTATTTGCGTCGAACTTTCAGTTATTGGCGCATTCGTATCGAGTTATAGTTCCTCTTGGCGGCGCGGCGCCTTAACTTTGAGGCGTTTCTGTTAAGCCCATTGACGCTCAACATCGGACATCTGGGTCTTTTTGGATTCCCCATCTCTCGATCTATCTGGATTCCCCATCTCTCGATATATTCCTGTGACGGTTTCTATAATTTTTCTCGTGTTTATTAGGCATAAATTTGGAAATTCTATAATTTTTGCGAAATTTCCATACTTCGAAGGCCGATATCTTAGACACTATTAAATATTGAGGTTTAAATTTTAAGCCATTGTATAAAGCGCAGAAAGATAAAACAAATGACACCTCAAACGTCGTGGTAGCCCAAAGGAAGCTATATCAGATTTAATATCAGATTTAAACTAATTTAATATCCGCCATAGAGCAGATTTTCTGACTCAACTTTGCACTGCGATTGCGTCAGCCAATGAGGTCAGCACGAAATCAGTGATGGTCTAAAACATGCTTTGTTCTATACTCTATCGAATGCGATATCGATCATTCTTCTATCATTAATAATTTTCACGTTATTAAAGTTTTCGTGATCAACACTTTTCGTGACATTCGCGATTTAAGCGTGGCATCCTAGTCTCGAAACATAAGACTACGTCAAAAATTAATTATTTTTCAAAAATCAACGAATGCTCCCTTTTTAGGGTTTTAGCATCATCTAAAACCCTATTAACGACGGTACAGATGTATGTAACATGTATGCCACACTCCATAACTTCTGAAAGGACTGACCTAGAGGCTTGAAATTTTCTACATACGTAGGCCCTATACAGAGGACTGAGCGAAAGATATAGCGAATCGCCTAGAGCGTTTTGTGATTTCCCCAACTGAGTTACTGTCAAATCTATGGAGTTTTGATTGCGTTTGAGCAATTTGTGACGTCAGAATTTAAAGAACTCTATTTGAAGTATAGCGAATCCTCACGCTACTGCTCGTAAAGTTTTGATGCCATAACTTTTGAAAGGATTGACCTACAGGTTTGAAATTTTCTGCACACGTAGGCCCTATACACAGGACGGTGCGAAAAATATAGCGACTCTTCTTGGGTGGGTTGGGGCC
>JAHWFO010055381.1:536588-548255 GCA_023313115.1 Rhysida immarginata | reverse complement strand
TTTCGTTGGACAGAATATAGTCCGAGAGCAGAAGTGTTTTTAAAGACATCCAGTTTACAGAAATTGATCATACCACTTACGGATGCTTTTGTCAGCAGGGCAATATTTATGAAATTGCCTACGAAAAACCCGCTGGACTAAAATTATCGTTTGTTTTTTTTTTGCGCAATATGCATTTTCATTCACAGCCGCCATCTTTACTTTTCTGTCCCTTTCAAACCTCACTATAGTCATGATGTCCTCCATAGTGCCGAATTGGTGTTTAATCTTGATTAGGTGGTCGGCGAAGGCAGATCTCCCATCGCCTTTAATCCAGGCTCTTCTGTGCTCCTTCGTCGATCCAATATAAAAACAATTACACGTGAGGCAGGTGAGTTTGTAAACTCCACTTGCAGTGTAAATGTTGTCTTGGTCACTCCGTCTCCTTGCAGGGTTCAACGCATCCCTGCACTTGTTACCGGTCCTAAATGCCATTCTGATGCTTTTGTTCCTAAAAATATTGGAAATTCTGGTTACCTCGGGTCTGGTATATGTGAAAGTGGCATACCTCTGGCTAGGATCTGGACCTCGTTGAGACGCTAAGTCTCGCTTTGTCCGGTTGAGAATGCTGTGAGTCACTTCTTCTGGAAAGGAGTTCTTTCTAGCGACTTCGTATGCCAGCCGAATTTCCTTCTTCTTTTCCCTATCCGTCACCGTGTAAGGCAAGGTACGGTGGATGAAGTATCTTAGTGCTACCGACTTATGTTCTGGTGGGTAGTTTGAGTCAATTATATTATCTGTAGTGGTAGGCTTTCTGTATATATTGAATCGCAGTCTCTTACTCCTCGATTTCCTGTGCATAGACAAGTCCAAGAAGTTTATGGATACGTGTTCCTCTGCCATCGTTTATTAGATGTTTTGGTGGAAGGTATTGAACACATCCAGAATGCGGCTAACCTGTGAGAAAATATTAAATAATCAGACGAATTTTGAGAAAGACCCGATCTTGGGCACTGTAAATGATGTAGTGAATTACCCGAGGAGACGACAAAATACCCGAAGATTATAACAAGGACGTACGAACCAAGGCAATGCATAACTCCGCGTATAAGAGCTCTATTATGCACTTATATGAGTATTTAATTCTTGTAATTTACTTGATTTGCTTATGTTTATTTTCTGTATCATTTTTTACATCTCTTGTAAACCCACCAATCAGCTTGGAAGCCTTTTCCTCTGATTGGTGGGCATTCACTATATATTTAGGGTGAAGGCTGACTTGAATGTATGGCAGTGAAAGCGTTGCTTTTGGACCACTTATTTCGTTTTCCCTGCACTATTCGATTGTCGACTTGAATGTAGTCGTTTCTAAATCCTAATGAAGAAGTGTATTTCGAAACGCGTAGATTCATTAAACGTAACGCTACCATTTTTCCAGTCCGAGACAGTTTTATTTATTATTTCATTACAGCAAAATCGACCAGATATGCAACTTTTAAATCTTCAATAATAGCCTCTCTTTCCCAGTTTTTTCTATTTCTGAAAGTTTAACAGTCACCATGTTCCAACAAAAGGTTTTGCAGAGCATTGCAAAAGAAAATATTGTGAATGAACACAAAAATGTAATGGGCATTCAATGGATATGAGTGTTTAAAAAAATAAATATGTTTGTGAGACTTTCCTATAGGATAAAGGGTGATCTTGAAATGAGTCTAAGGCTGACTTGCTCAGTATCAATGACAATGGAAGTGATTGGCATGTTTTTTCCTATAATCATTTCAACATAGCTGCTTTTGTAATGGATTTGTAGTGCATTAAGTAGAGAAATTCATAAGGTTGCCAACACACCAGATAACCATAAAAGACTGCATGATCAGCCCCTCAATTGAAATAGGAATCTTTTATTGCGATAAAAAATAATAAATATTGCGTCATAAATCAAAAGATTAGAATAGCTATACATCAAGATTATTTAATGAATTCATAATAAAATTTGATAATTAAAGAATTTATGTTAATTTTTATAATTTCAAAAGAACGGAAACCATTGAAGGTGTCGGATCAGTTATGCGCTCTACCACGCTTGTTACCAGCAAGGAGTACACAGCATTTTCTGACTTCCCACCTGATGAACGTAGCGCAAATTATATGCATCATTCAAAATTCATCAAGTATTTGGAAGATTACGCAGCTAACTTTAACCTTTATTCTCACATCTATACAAATCACGAAGTGGTTGGCGTCCGCAGGCACAGCAATTTCGAAAAATCGGGACAGTGGATCATTCAAGTTAAAAGACCGGTAATTATTTTAAATATTGTAGCCTACATAATGCGAAAACTTATATGAGCACTCTCTTTATATTTAAACAATTCCCTCTCATTTTCTAATTGTTCATTTTTCGTATAATTTAATGATTTTACAATTTGGTTTATTCATAATTTTGAATATCTTCTTTTATAAACTGGTTATTGTTATGAATTGTTTAGGCAAACTGAAACTCAGTTGGACGGTATGAAGTGACTTTTTTGACTTGAATAAAATTTAAGAATGCTGCACATAATTTTTTTCCAAATTTGCATAAACAGGCTGTTTAAGAACTCCTTATACAAACTTTTACGGGTGGTAGAGGAACTTATTTTAAATATATAGGGTGATCCAAAAATCAGTTCACCCAAAGATATTATATATATATTATACGAGGGTTGTTCAAGAATTCTTGCCTCCTGGTCTGTAACCTTTTTATTTGTTAACCGATTTTCAAAATTCTTTTTGTATCTGGTGCTTACATTTGTCATCTATGTAATGCACTATTCACTTTTCGATAAAGTCCCCATCCCTTTCCACGCATTGCGCCAACGCTTGACCAGTCGGGTGAACCTGTCGGAGAGGAATTCCAGATTTGTTGTCACACAAGGATTGAATGGCAGCTTTGGACCCTCGTCTGCAGCACGATAACGCACGCCCCCACACGATCGCCACACACCAGAGACGTTGCAGCGCCTACAGTTCAAAGATTAAAAACTGCAGTTCAAAAATGAAAGACTTTAGACCTTGCGACTTTCACAATTTCCCAAAGAAGAAAGAGCACCTTAAGGGACATGAGTTGCGTTCTAACGACGAGGTGAAAGATGCCATTCAATGCTCGAGTCGACAACAATCCCAGAATTCCTTTTCGACGGTTTCACCCGATTAGTCACGCATTTGCGCAATGCGTGGAAAGGGATGGGGACTATGTCGAAAAGTGAATAGTGCATTACATAGAGGACAAATGTAAGTAACAGATACAAAAAGAATTTTGAAAATTGGTAAACAAATAAAAAAGTTAACATATAATTATATAATAAATTATAATAAAAACATGACTGACATTGCTGATCTGTGGATACCTTGATGCAAAGGAGGAGACGTTGGATACCGCTATTGCCACAGTGAGTTTACTGTCGCTTCCCACGAAAATACCCCTGCGTAGTTGAAAGTGCTCACTGCGCGCTGCAGTATTGGATGCGTCCACAACACTGATAAGGGGGGGGGGACCTAAACCACGTGCAAGTTAACAGCAGGCTCCAGATGCTGCTTTCCCTGCCTACCCTCCATTTGTGTTCCCTATCAGTGCTGTGGACGCATCCACGACTGCAGCCCGCGCAGTGAGCACTCTCAACAACACAGGGGCATTTTCGTGGGAAGCAGACATTATTCATCACATCACAGATGTAGATTTCGGCTACCAGGTAGCCATCTTCAGTATTCATACCCGAGCTTTTAAATAACCCCGCAGGAAGTAATCCAGGGAAGTCAGGTCCGATGAAGGAGGTGGCCAAATTTCCTTCGAAATTACTGTCCTCAAAAACAGATTGCACTCGTTCCATTGAGATTCGGATTGTGTGAGCTATAGCTCCATCCTGTTGATAATAACCCTGTCTGCATTCAATATCATCTAACTGCTTTACAAATTGTTCGAATGTGCTACAATAATACTCCGCATAAACAGTGGTGCAACGTGTTTCCAAGAATATGTGCTGTCGCGTTCGTTTTTCCAAGCAGAAGAATGCAAGCCAGTTTGAACATTTACTGTAGGCTCAATCAGTGTCGCATTGATTAAACAATATCTACTGCAAATTTGACGTCGATATGTTTAATGGTTTTCATTATACAGGGTGTTCCAAAATATTTAGACTACTTTTGATCATTATATAAAAAAATTATTTCAGATAAAAACAAATTGTTTATAAACTCACAAAAATTTTTTTGATGCAGCATTATAACGCTAAGTGTCGCCGCACCTCCCTTCCTTGGACAGTTTCCGGAAAATGGCGACTAGCGTAGAGAAAGCACAATGTGTGGCATGGTTTATTAAGACTGAATCTGGAACACGAATTCAAAGGAATTTTAGGACACACTATGGAAAGACCCCACCAACTCGAGACCAAATTGCGAAATGGCATGAACAATTCATGACCACTGGAAATGTTCAACCAAGGAAATCAACAGGTCGATCAAGCACTAGCAACGATACTGTGCATCGTGTTCGGCATGCGTTTCAACGTAGCTCTCGTAAGTCGATCAGATCAGCAGCCAGACAGTTCCACAATCCTGGAACAACTGTTCACCGTGTTTTACACAAACGTCTTAAACTTTACGCCTATAAAGTTCAACGTGTGCAAACTTTGAAACCAGGTGATAAACCATAACGCTGAGCATATGCTGAAGAAATGTTACGACGAATTGACAATGATGAAGGTTTTTTGAAGTCTGGTGTGTTTTCAGATGAGGCAACATTTCTCCTGTCCGGTAAGGTCAATCGTCATAAATGAGGATTTGGGGATCACAAAATCCCCATGAAGTTCTTGAAGTCGAGCATGAGAGCCCAAAGGTCAATGTGCGATGCGAGCTTTTTGGATCGAGTTTTTGGCCCATTTTTTTTTCATCGAGCCAACCGTTAACTCCACCAACTACCTACCTTGACATGCTTGAACAATACGCATTTCCACAACTTCAGGACGGTGCCCCTCCTCCATCAAGATGGTGCAGCTCCTCACTGGAAGAGACCGAGATGCGCTTAATGCTGAATTCCCTCAGCGGTGGATTGGGCGAGATGGGTCTTTGTTGTGGGCACCTCGTTCACCTGACCTGACACCTCTGGATTTTTTCCTGTAGGGTTTTCTTAAGGACAGCACGAAAATAAAAAATCTTAAGGGATTTGAAGTCTTCCATTGTTTCTGCAGTTAGTTTGGTAAACGAGGCGAAGCTGGCAAGAACATGGGCAGAGGTTGAATATCGTTTGGATTTTGTCTGTGCAACATATGGTGACCATATTGAATTTTACTAATATACCAAAAAAACTTTGAGTTGATAAACATATTGTTGAAAACCATTTGTCTCTCTCTGTAATATTTTTTTATATAATGATTAAAAGTTGTCTAAAACATTCTGGAGCACCCTGATTAAGTATCTTTGGGGTGAACTGACTTTTGAATCAACTTGTATTTTCCCAGATGCATAAAAATTATCAAAAATCATAATTATAATGGCTGTCTGAGAGTTCCTTATAATATTGTCTCAAAATACGCTTCCAGTAAACCGTGTCTCAGTTTGTGGCTACAAGTGACCATGTATGTGAAGTATGCACTGCTGCTCATGGTCAACAGTTTGAAGACATTTTGTAATTTTACAAACATCTAGTATTTGGTTATTACAGACGTTGTGGATTCATCAGTATCAAGTTTTCTAACTTCTCCGTTTTCTGGACATACATTAACGATAGAGACAATATTATGAGAAAGCCCCTGACAACCGTTGTACGAGGGCGATTCAATAAGTAAGTTACGAATCGTGATTGAAAAGAAATGAATGGAGATTATGACATACAAACAACATTTATTTTTCAACATAATCTCCATACAAATTTAAGCACTTGTCCCACCGTTTCACAAGTCCATGGAAACCTGTGGCGTAAAATTCTTTTGGTTGCTGTTGGAACCACGCGCGCACTGCTCTTTCAACCGCTTCATCGTCAGGAAAGCGTTCTCCCGAAAGATGATGTTTCAAAGGGCCAAACAAGTGGAAATCGCTCGGGGCAAGGTCAGGGCTGTAAGGTGGATGTTGGAGGATCTCCCACTTGAAGGACCTCAGGTCGCTGTGGTCTGATTGGCACTATGAGGACGGGCATTGTCATGCAGCAGCAACACCCCTTTATTGAGGAGGCCTGGTCACTTCCGGCGAATGGAGTTGACCTGTGGCCCAGAACACAGTCAACATGACTTTCCCGGCCAATGTTGTCACCTTAAACTTCTTGTGCGCTGGGGACGAGGGATGTTTCCACTGCATGGAGGAACGCTTCGTCTCAGGCTCATAATGGTGCACCCAAGACTCATTACCAGTGTCAAACCGAGAAAGCATGTCGTCCCCTTCAACTTGGTAGCGCTGGAGATGCTGCAATGACAAGCCCATTCTCTGGCTTTTGTGTTGTGGTGTAAGCTGGCATGGCACCCAGCGGGAACACACTTTATTGAAGCCTAGCTGCTCATGCATCATGTTGTAAGCCTGGCCACGTGAACAAGCAATAGCGGTTGCTACAGCGTCGACGGTTACCCTCCTATCTGCTCGGATGATGTCTTCGATGCGTTGCAACGTTTCTGGCGTGGGGATCTCCACCGGCCGACCGGCTCGATGTTCGTCTTCGATATTTGTCCGCCCTTTCGAGAACTTCTGCACCCAATTATGGATTGTCAGACGTGACAGGCAATGTTCACCATACACGGGCAGCATTTCCTTGTGGATATCCTTTGCTTCCATATGTTTTTCCCAAAAAAAAACGCACAACGGCACGCTGTTCTATCATAGTACATGTACTCAGAGGCGCCGCCATCTTGTATAGCCACGCGCAGAACGATCGTTGTGCGTTTAAATAAAACTAGATAGTGCTGCTATCTAGCGGTGACAGTTTCCCGCACTTAATTAAAAGATGAAGGTCACAACTTCAATTTGTAACTTACTTATTGAATTACCCTCGTATATATGATGATCGACAATCTTTTTATGCGTCTAGGTTCATTTGCGACCCTCAGTTTATTGGCAAAATATATTCAAAATAAAGTCATCTAACACTCCTAAAAGATTATACACACAGTTCATAAACTGCCTGTATAAGCTTTCAGCCTCTGAATGGTCTGTACAAACTTTCAAGATATGTTCCAGGGCGCCTCTGATGCCCGAGTATGCGGGTTGGATCCTGGCCGAGGACGACGAGGATTTTTCAGGGGGAAATCCTGAGATCACGCACTGCCTTCGGAAGGGAAGTAAAGCCGTTGGTCCCGTGTAGTCGTTTGCCGGCTGCACGTTAAAGAACCCTTGCGAGGCAAAATTTGCGGCCCCTATAACGCCGTCCTGAAATGACCATAGCAGTTGAAAAGGACGTTAATACCAAACAAACCAATGTTCCAGGGAGCAAAACAAGCAGAAAACGTCATATGAACACGAGATCGAAAACGCTTCTTTCTTATCCTCGTTTTCAGTGAAAAATAATGGTTTGAAGGTGACCTGTAGTAGAAGAAGAGTTACGAAAATTCACGGATTCAAAGCCTATTTTGAGCTCTTAATCTAACCATTAGATCCAATTTTTTTAATTATCATCTGGCGTAGCTCGTCGTAGATTATTATGTGGTTGTTAACGTTTATGAGATCACTTTGGAGAAATTCGGCGTCGCGTATAGCCTTTTTGGATAGGCTTCTAAAAGGATAAAAAAAAATTTAATTCACAGGATGCTTTTCATTAACCGAGAGAAGTGGGTGGTGATTTCGTCGAGAGAAGCAATGTGTCTTGAAGATCAGTAGAATTATTCCGTAGTTATATTTATTTCATCCGTACAAAAATGTGTACCTATAATTTATGCAAATATTCGCTGAGAGAAAAAACTTATTGAGTCTTATTCAATTCCCACTTGTTGTTTAATTTATTACTATGTTGTGTACAAATAGTGAATAGGCCTAAAATTAGAGTAAAATATTTGCTTTTATACCAACCCTCATTTTTTCATTTCAATATTTTCTTTTTTTTTTTTTCATAAAGGACACTACTGTTATTACAGAGATTTACGATGCCGTTATGTTTTGTTGTGGAAATTTCGTTAATCCCAACATTCCTTTCTTTCCTGGACTGGAGATATTCAAAGGCAAAGTCATCCATTCGCATGCTTATAAAGACCACCAGGGCCTTGAAGCAAAGAGGATTGCTGTTGTTGGTGTAGGAGCTTCAGGAACAAATATTGCAACGGAATTAGCCAAAATAATTCATAATGTTCCGGTTAGATGTGGAATTTAATTACTTTTTTCTTATACGCATTATATGATTATTTCACCAGTTACTTATCATTCAGTTTTTTTTAATTTGATGTCAAAATGATATCGACAAAAAAAAGTTTTATATATTACATTATGTTGATTTACAATCATTATTCACTGTTTGGGATCCTTATTGATTCAGAAGGCAAATCTATAGGAAAATATAAGCTACACGAATAATTAAAGAGAAATGAAATAAATTTCTTAATGCAGCCAAAATTTTGATTTTTAACAAATAATATCTAACTACATTATACATTATTCCAGAAGGTGCTAAAATTACATTGAGCAGATCTTGCATGAGTAACTCTGAAATTTCTCAACTCTCTGAAAAAACCTGATAATTAATATCAGTGAAAGACTAGAATGATTTTTTTGCTAAAAAATTCCTTTTAGTTAATTTTGTCACAAACATATAAGACCCCTAACCCCTGCAAAATAATAGCAAGAGTAAACCAATTAAGGTAGTCTGCATTTTTATACTAAACTTATTTATTTAATAGTAGTTTATAAAGAATTTGTTGTCGAGGACAATTTGCAGCAAAAGTGAAAGCAATTAAGATGGCATACAATTAAATCTAACGTCCAAAGATTTGCTGAAACACGATGTTCAGATAAAGACTAGACGAGATGGAAATATTATAAATATTTTATAAATCCAAAAACAGCAATAAGGAAGTGGGTTTTTTGATGTCTGCTGCTGCTCTAACATCAGATAACCTCAACAGGAGGTATCAGCAGTTTTGAACTTCATTTGCGAGTGAAGTACCAAATCCAATGCTCAAGAAAATACAATAGGTAAACTTCCATACCAAACATCTGTATGGCAAAAGCCCGCCTAATCAAACAGCGACTTAAAGCACAATTTACCCACTAGAGGCGCGAATAGACTAGGATCATGTCCAAGTGCAGTAACATACGAGGGGCGTTCATATTTGACCTACGATTTATTTTTTATAAAATCAGGAAACTACAAAAAAACCACACACACAACAACACACCCTCACGCACACACACACACACCAATTATTTCTCTAAGTACTCTGCTTGCTTATCTACACATTTTCCAGCGTTGTGGGAGTATCTGGATACCGGTTCTGTACAAATCTTCAGGCTGATGTCGAAACCACCTTAGGACAGTCAATTTCACTTCCTCATTGGAGCCGAACTTCTGCCTTCGCAAGAACTCTTTCAATGGTCCAAAAAGGTGATAGTCGCAAGGGGAGAATCCGGGCTGTATGGAGGATATGGCAAGATGTCCCATTTGAGTTCCGTCAGGGTATTCATAGTCTTTTGGCTGTGTGTGGTCTGGCATTGTCTTGCATAAAGCAAACACCATTGGTAAGGAGTCCTGGTCGGTTTTCCTTAGTGCCGGCTTCAGGGACGTCCTCAAAATGTCACAGTAGTAGGGTGCATTTATGGTTCGACTTTCATCCAGAAAATCGACATGAATGATACCCTTATTGTCCCAGAATACAGACGGTGTCATCTTGAATATCTTTGGTCGTGGTGAGTCAGTGTGTCGCCACTCCATGCTCGCACGATTGCTTTCAGGAGTGTGGTGATGAATCCATGTCTCGTCGGTGGTCACAACACGCCTTAGAAAGCTGTCACCTTTCCTGTCATATCGCTGAAGCAGCATGTAACAGATTTCCACCCGGGTGGTTTTGTGATCCTCGGAGAATTGCTTAAGGACCTATCTGGCACACATCTTGTTGAATTTCAGCTTATCGTGGATGATGGTCTCCACACTGTCAGTGCTGATGTTCAGTATTGAAGCCAATTGTCGGACGTGAATCCGCTTGTTGTCCATTATCAGCTCATTTGTTCGTGCTATGATGCCATCATTGACAGCAGTTGCTGGCCTTGCCTTATGAGGTTCATTGCCGGTGGATTCTTGCCCTCCTTCAAACTTTTGGCACCAAGCAAAGACGGATGATCGAGACAAACATGACACGGTGAAGTATCTTTGAAGTCTCTAATGAATTTCAGTGCTTTCACACATTCATTGTGGAGAAACTTGATGATGATTCGTTGTTCCATTTTGATCGGCACATCGCTGTCCGCTATTTTGTTTTAACAAACAATTGTGTATCATGGCAACCGGATGGGTGGTGCTGCGTTTGCATGACTGTCGGTAGTTGTCATCCCAACAATGAAAGTTTAGATATTTACAACAATGAAATTTACAAAAAATAAAGTCCAGGTCAAATTTGAATGCCTCTCGTAGTAATGGTACTGTGTTGCCTTTTAGTGGATTTTCCACTAGATTTAGTGGAGGGGGGGGGCTACTGGCAAAGATAATGACATGAAACATTTACTAGACGAGCTAGTTGAGTTTTTTCATAATTGGATGGTTTTTATAAGACAACTGAAATAAAAGTAGATAACTTTAATGATGATTTATAATTTCTATCTTAGGAAAATTTCAAATTTGAAGTCGTTTAGTTCAATGAAGTTATTCTTAAACCGCTAAAATTACTCTCACGTCGACTTTTTATTTAGACATTCCATATGAATCAAACACAGTTGCCAAACTCTGATAATTTCCTTTCGAGATGGTGACAAATTCTTCAGTCGACATGATGGCAAAAGTTGAATGTAAAATATCAAATAAAATGGAAAAACGTCGGCTCCTTTAGTTGTGTATGACATAGACACATAATAACTTTATTGAGTTCAATTTATATTAATTCTACTTTCCATAATCAAAAAGTAGATAACTGCAAAAAAGCAACTTAAAGCAAACAAAAAACATTGGAAATATAATGCAGCCAATTGATAAATTAAATTGATGCTGTCATTTCCTTTTCTTGTATATTTAAGGATAAAAATGATTTCAGTTTTTATGATTTCCTCAGCAAAATGAACACGGACGTTTTGTTTTTTTAAAAAATCAATTTTTTTTCTGTTTTTTATTAACAGTTTTGATTTACAATTTTATTTAGTTTTTATTTAAAATCAGACACTTTCTACTAGGAGGTTTTTTCATTAGTTTCTTTGAAGTTGTTAATTGGTTTGTTACTGATGCAGCATAATTAGTAAAATTTAGTATTCACACAGAATTTGCTTTTTGTAAAATAATCATTTATGAAAAAATTATTAAAATTTTATTGTTAAAAATAATTCTTGCTTATTGGCTTTGCATCAACAGGAAACAACAAAAAAGCAAATAAATTGCAAACGTTTCTCAGTATTATTATGAAAATTTAATTTTTTATTTATTCAATTTTGCTAATATTCAATTAAAGTTTTCGTCTGCTGAAACATCTTTCTGAAAGTTATACTTATAAATGAAATCAAAAAATGATAAATAAACACTTGGATAGGCAAATCTCTGAAAATTTT
>JAHWFO010055381.1:488346-521588 GCA_023313115.1 Rhysida immarginata | reverse complement strand
GCCCCCCCCCCCCTGTACAGCAGGCCATAAACAGGCTGATGGTGGCGGTATTGTGCTTTGGGGAACGTTCTCATGGGTGGCTCTGGGACCCGTAGTTGTGGTAGAACGGACTATGAAAGCTGCGGACTATCTGAACATCATCGCGGAACGTTCTTACATGGCGTCTGTCGTCCCAACTGGAAATGGAATCTTCCAGCAGGACAACGCCCCATGTCACAAGACTTGAATTGTGTTGGAGTGGTTCGAGGAGCATAAGGATGAATTCCAATTAATGTCCTGGCCACCTAACTCGCTGGATCTTAATCCGATAGAGCTCATTTGGGATGTCATGGAGTGGCAGCTCAGAGATCAAACATCACTATGTCGGAATATCTGGATTTTGCGTGACCGCTGCTTAGACATTTGTTACAACCTGTCCCCAGTCATCTACCAAGAACTTGTGGCATCCGTGCCAAGACGAGTTACAGCTGTTCTGCTGTCTAAAGGTGGCGCCACGCGTTACTGAGCAGGTGGTCATAATGTTTTGGCTCTTCAGTGTATATTTACCAAAATATACTAGGTTCTGGAGGGTGTCACACTGTGTTCTCGCTTTCGATTTCTATAGACATAATCTATAATAGTTTAAGCGTCGAAATTTATAAATAGTTTAAGTGTCGAAGTTTATAAAAAAATTCTTTTGTAAGTTTATTAGTTATAAATCCGTCATGGTTATCCACCGCCTTCTTTTGGACGGTAACCATTTTCCGCTGATGTTGAACGTAAGGGGTGGTCACATTAATGTGACTGTACTGTGTACTTCAGCATAATAACACACGATCCGAATATGCAATTCTAATACTTGCATGAGGATTTTCTTCAAAATAGGCGATCACATCAAAGTCATTAATAGTTAATAATTATAATTATCAACTGGATATACTCTCCAAGCATAGGTAATGATTTTTCGATTGAAAAATGGAAGGAAAAATTCCGCGACCCGGATTCGAACCAGGAATCTCGACTATCATGGCCGACGCCTCTACCAATTGGGCTATCGCAGACACCACGGATAGCCAAGCTGTCTCAAGTTGTCACGGTTGAAAGCCCAATGGGAGACGGGAACCTGGCCCGCAGATCGAGAATTTCTTCACTCCAAACCATCAGAAAGTTGATGAACTCACAAGTAAATAATTATAATTATCAACTGGAGATGCTCTCCAAGCAGAGGTAATGATTTTTCGATTGAAAAATGGAAGGAAAAATTCTGCGACCCGGATTCGAACCAGGAACCTCGACTATCATGGCTGACGCCTCTACTCATTGCGATAGCCCAATTGGTAAATACAGCACGGAGTTCTTCCTCCATCGTCTTTCACTCTTTCTCAATAGTCTAGTAACTCATTATCTCCGGTTACTGATCATTTTTAAAGATTTTCCAGAAATTGTTAAGTACTAAGAATTCTCTTTTCTAAGAAAAGCCTGAATAACAGGAATTCTATGCATTGAATTCTATATTGCACAAACTTTGCCTTGCATTGTTGGTCATGAGACATATATTGTTGATCCTTGCATATTGTTGGTGCATTGCGTGTTGATACCATTGTTGATACTTATTGTTGAAAAAATTTTGTCTTGCATTGTTGGTCATGCGATATTTCTCATTAATATGCCCTGCCATAACCATGAATATCGATTTTTTTTATCAATAATTATTATTTTTTCGAAATCTGAGGTAGACAGTGACCTTCCTCATGCTTTGAAGGTCATGTATGCGAAATTTTATCAAGATCGGAATAAAACTGTAGATTTGTATGAAAAACAAACAAACAAACCTACAAACAAACAAACAAACCTACAAACTAACCCACAAACAAACATCCTTCTTTATATATATATAGACTAGTAGAGGACCCGGCGTTGCCCGGGATAATTACGCTTGTAGGTAAACAGAACAACCTCAAAAAGCTAAATTAAACCTCCAAATTGGTTAAATAATAACTAAATCACTACAATATAGAGCGAAGGGACTATTATGTTTGTCATTGCATCATCATTTTATGTTCATTGTTATAATTCTTTGAATAATTTTGTGCTCATTGTTATTGGTGAATTGCGCATTGAGACTATTGTTGATGCGAACACGACGGGCCTATTGTTGCACAAACTTTACCTTGCATTGTTGGTCATGAGATATTTCTCATTAATATGCCTTGCCATAACCATGAATATCGTTTTTTTTATCAATAATTATTATTTTTTCGAAATCTGAGGTAGACAGTGACCTTCCTCATGCTTTGAAGGTCTTGTATGCGACATTTTATCAACATCGGAATAAAACTGTAGATTTGTATAAAAAACAAACAAACAAACCCACAAACCCACAAACAAACAAACATCCTTCTTTATATATATACAGAAATTCTTGACGCCTTGAAACAGAAATTATCAAGTTTTGTCGCAAGACTGAGACGTTATAAGGAAAGCAATAAACGCAAAGCGGACAACCAACAATTCCGAACTAACCAAAGGAAATTTTACGCACGATTAATGAACAAAGGCAAGATACCTGAGACTACATTAACGGAATTGAATGTCAGAAATTATTGGACACAAATCTGTTCCAAGAAATCCACTCATAACACACCAACCTTGCTCAGTGAAATCCTTTACTCAGGAGAGGCCATGACTTATGATTCTATCACAGAAGCCGATGTCCGCTTTGTAACAGCAAAAACTTACAATTGCAGAGCTCCAGGGCCAGATAAAATCTATAATTATTGGTGGAAAAAGCTCTCAGCTGCCCACTCGCAACTTGCAAGAATCTTTTCTACCCTGATTGAAGATCCTGACAATATACCATCCCACTTGATGGAAGGCATCACATATCTTATCCCCAAAAATCAATATGATAATTCCAACCCGACAAATTCTCGCCCCATCTTGTCTTTCAACTATCTATAAAGTTCTAACAGCTTGCATAAGTAGGAAGATTTGAGACCATGTCTACAATAAAAAGATCATGGCAGAACAACACAGAGGTTGTACACGTCATGCCCAAGGTTGTAAGGAACAACTCAGTAATCCTTGAACAAACTTTACAGCAAAAACGCAACCTACATGTTACTTATATTGATTATCAAAAAGCATTTGATTCGGTGACACATTCCTGGCTTATTCACATTCTTACCCTCTACAAAGTTCACCCAAATATTGTCAACTTCCACCAGACAGTCATGAAACATTGGAAGACGACCATCCAGTTACCGACCAACTTAACAGATAATTGCATCGGAAGTATCCAAATCAATCGCGGAATCTTTCAAGGTGATGCACTTAGTACTTTATGGTTTACAATTGCACTCAACCCCTTAAGTACTTTGTTAAACACAACATCTTACGGATTTAAAATCAAGACTGGCCGTTTAACGTATTACACCCTTTCACATCTATTTTACATGAATGATCTCAAATTATCAGGTTGTTGCAAAAGTTTTTCCCGATTTTTATTCCAACACAAAAACGATTGAACTTGAATGACAGATTCAGCTCATGCAGATGCCGGGAAATGGTTGAAAAGTCAACCTTGAACTGTTCTGCGAGTTCCCTTGTTGTTACATTGTGATCTTCATCAATTGCTTGGCGTAGATCACCATCTGAATTCATGATTGGCTGACCAGAGAGGTGCATCTTGAAGAGTGCTATCTCCGCGTCTGAACCGGCGATACCATTCTTCTATTGTACGTAAACTAACAGTGCCATCACCTAAACGTTGGCAAATGTTTCGGTGACATTGCGCAGCACTGATCTTTCCAGAACACTTGTATACAATCTATAGAAGATTATTGCTCGAATATGCTCGCGTGAAAGGTCCATTTCAGACCGTTGATAGCACTCACAGATGTATAGTCAGAAAGTTGATTTTTGGATGTAATATAGCAAAGATATTCCGGAATCGCATGCAATAATTTGTTTGAAAACATATGAACACCCCCCTCGGAAAATGAGCCCTTCTTGGGCACGGGTTCTAGAACCGGAAGAAACTTTTGCAACAACCTGATATATGCTGCCACTGAAAGACAGCTAAAATATATGCTTGAAATTGTACAATCATTTAGCGATGATATATATGCATGACATTAGGATACAGTAAATGCAACACGCTTCATATACATAAAGGAAGAATCATCACAGACATTCTACCCATGACTAATGAGGATATATACCGTTACAATACACAGAACTTGACATTCTACAACGTAAAATTAGAATAACTCTAACACGTTACAATAGTCACCATCCCTCTCTAGTACGGAACGCATGGCCCTACCAAGGAAAGAGGGAGGTCGAGGACTGACAGACTTACAGATACTCCATAATAGACAGACTCATCATCTTCGTGAATATTTCTATATGCGTGCAGACTCGCCTCTCCATCTTGCCATTGTAAAAGCAGACGTTGGCTACACTCCACTCCACTTGGCTGATACAGATCTGCCAATCTCAGTGACAACTGACCAGCTAAAGGAACGCTGGGCATCAAAACCCATCCACGGGAAACACCATCGTGAAATGCCTGCTCCTACTGTCGATCATCGTGAATCGAACACATGGCTTCACCAGGGTGTTCTCTTCAGAGAAACCGAGGCGTTTATGGTAGCCATTCAGGATGGTGTTATTGCTACCAGAAATTATCAGCGACATATTATGAAACTACCTAATATCATTGATGAATGCCGACGATATGGCGCTAAAGGCGAGACAATAGGACCACATCGTTGGTAGCTGCAGTGCATTGGTAACAGAAGAATATTTACCACGACATAATAATATTGCCAAAATTATTCACCAACACCTAGCTAGTCAACATATATTAATAGCAGATTCGATACCCTATTATAGCTACACCCCTCAAAGTGTTCTTGAAAATAAAGAACACAAATTACTATGGGACCGACGCGTGATCACCGACAGAGAAACCCCAGCGTATCGACCGGACATCATATTATGGAATCGCAAGACCCATCACGCCTTCCTTATCGACATAGCCGTACCCATTAACCATAATGTCAGCAGTACTTACACAATGAAACTACAGAAATACCAAGCATTAGCAGAAGAACTTAAACATCTTTGGGCCCTTAAAACAGTGACAATAGTTCCCGTGATTATCTCGGCAACAGGAATTGTCCCTACTCGTCTTATTTCATCACTTAGTCGTGTAAGCTTACCAAGATGTTTGATTACGAATATCCAAAAAATTGCCATACTTCATACTTGTCATATTGTTCGTATATTCATGTCTTTATCATCCTTGTAATTTTGTACTGCACTTGGCGTGATCCTGTACAATATATTTCTTACCAATTACTATTTGTGTGATAATAAATGATAATAATGACTGCCAGACCTGGAAAGGGCTTTTTCCTTACAAAATAGCAAATCTCTTAAGTAAAAAGGCCACTAAGCTTTAGAACCTATACGGCTAATTAGACAACATAAAATAGCTAGCCGTTAAGAGATTGCGTCTCGACGGTAGGCTGCTATCCAATCATGATATCCACTCCGCCTCTAAACCCATTCCTTCTCTTACGTACGTCGTGAATAGAGTTTATATATAGGAGTTGCATAATAGTAAGGATTGTTGAGTAAATCGAGAAATTCATAGGGTCCAGGAATAGCAATACGGTAGAAATTTAATACAGCCAACGCGTTTCAAAATAACTTCATCATCGGGGCAAATGGAAATATACCAGGTAAGTGAACCAAGGCTCCGGAATTTATCGTTTACCTCCACCAATCAGAGGGACTGGACAAGTCAAGCCCTGATTACAGCAAGTGAAATATACAAGATTTTATAGGACAACAAGAAATGCTATGAAGCCCTAATGATCAGAGGAGTTACAAAAGAATTCCCGAACAAGATCTTGAATGGCCAAAGCAACTACGAGAGGAACCCTATCCTGGACGCTGTAAACAACATTATAAGCCAGTATCAAAGAAGAGACGTCGATGTTCCCAATCAAGAATGATTCCTTTTCTTTTATTTTTCTGTCTTTTTATTATTTATTGTAATTCAAAGCTCTGTTAATTCAAAGCTCAGTTCGCTTAATCCTGTATTTCATTTGCTGATTACTTGTTGTCTTATATCATCCTGTATATTTCACTTGTAAAGAGACATTCACTCTAAATTAGGGTGCCAACTCTTAACCATGAAAATTCGGGACATTGACCAAAAACATTCGGGATAGCAAAAAAAACATCAAGAAAGGAAAGTATTTATCGCAAGGAAGATGCATTTTAGTTAACGTGAAATTTCGGGACAAAAGGCGTCCCGCTAGGATTAAATCTGGACCCGTCTAAAAGGCCACAAAATCGGGACGTCCCGAAAAATTCGGGACAGTTGGTCACTCTACTCTAAAAGTAAAGAATATTTAGTTCATTTTAAATACTGTTAATCTGACAGATCAGCCGTCTCCAACAATCTCAAAATTTCGGATTTTTAAATTAATTTCACCGATAAGATAAAACTACCTTTAGATGCCTATGAAAAAAATAGTCACTCACGAATATTGACAGAGGACCAATAAGTGATTACGTCACATGCCAAAAATAAAACGGTGATTGGCCTACCAACTCGAAAAATAAACAGGTCCAGGAATAGCAATACGGTAAAAATTTAATGCAGCCAACGCGTTTCGAAATATACTGCTTTGCAATAAAATTGCCCCACATACAAGGAGTTATCCGACCTTATCCATATTTAGTGGGGGAGGGGGGTTCGTCTACCTCCGACTAGTAAACGATTAGATGCATGCTCACGGGACATGACCATTTGGGTTGATTTAGGGTGTCCGGGTGCCTCTATAGGCTCATCAGTTGACACCTGTGCGAGACGTTCCATGCAGTAGAGAGGAAGCAACTACCACGTGAACGTAGAGTACTGTAATCCGCACAACGGTCTCAATGCCGCGACAACGACAACCGTTCACGCAATTAACGGATTTTGAACGAGGTCGGATTATTGGCCTCTCCGAGGTTGGATGGTCAACCAGACGTATTGCTGTCCATGTGTCGCGGGACACACGGACGATAGGCCGATGTTGGAGGCAATGGCGAGAGGAAGGCACACATGCCAGAAGACCAGATTCTGAGGCCCGGAGAAACACTTCTGCTCGTACCGATAGGCGGATTCTGCGAACAGCGCTAGCGGACAGAACCATCACCCTGCGGCAACTGGGCGGCAACATCACTATTCCTGGTACTGTTCCAGTGTAAATAGCGACAATAGCACGCCGGTTACATGCCGCGACATTGTCTGCCGGGCCTCCATTGTTGTGTCTTCCTTTGACACCTAAGAACCGCGCGATACGACTGCAATGGTGTCGTAAATGAGTGGGCTAGCGAATGGAATGGCATCCAGTGGTCTTCAGCGACGAATCCGCTTTTGTTTGGACACCGACGACAGACGCGGACGGATGTGGTGCAGACCATTGGAACGTGCCAATGAACAATGCATCCGTATCGCCATCGTGGACCAACACCCGGGATCATGAACTGGGGTGCCATCGGCTACGATACCAGAACGCCTTTAGTCACCATCCAAGGCACCCTGACAGCAGCACGGCACGTCACAGAGATTCTGCAGCCCGTATTACTGCCCTTTCTGCACACCACACCTGGCGTAGTCTTTCAGCAGGATAACGCCAGACCGCACACGGCAAACATCAGCATGGCATGTCTGCATGATGTCAACTGCCTGCTATGGCCCGCGAGGTCCCTAGATCTATCGCCAATTGAGCACGTGTGGGACATGGTGGGACGTCGTTTACGATCACTTCGCAATCTAAATGAACTGCCACAGCAGGTTCACCAGCCCTGGGCAGCCGTACCCCAAGATGTGGTGCCATGCGGCTGGAACAATGCATCGCCGCTAGAGGTGGTGCCACAACTACTAATGTTGCTTTCCGTTGGGGTACCCTGTACAAACGAGTGCACGTCTTGGCTCCATAACGTAATAAAGGTGTGTTCAGGTGTATCTTTTGCTGTATACCTATTTTTGGCTCATTCGGAAAACTCCTTGTGGGTGGGGCAAATTCATTGCAAAGCAGTGTAACTTCATCATTGGGGCAAATGGAGATCTACAGGGTAAGTGAGGAACTTGTCAAAAGTCGCAAATGATTTCATGCATTCCCAAATTTTGATGCAGAAGTCTTGGAGTTGAACTGCAAGTTTTGACAGAATCTGTTTTTGTAAAAACCAGCCCCAATTCAAGATTTTAAAACAGATATGAATTAATAGGATGAAAGTGGACCGATTTTCATAATTAAAATGATACTAAGCTGTCAAACTTAATAATTGTGAAGGACCATTGTACAGAGCAATTTATACAGAATAAATATGTAGAGCGAACAGACGGACATGGTAAAACCAAACGACCAAACGGCATCTAAACATAGGTGAGGCAGAAAAAATTAAACAATTTAATTTTGGTGCACGCCGACATCTTTGTAGGCGGCGCGGTAGAACACACATCGCTGAATAAAGCTGTTTAAAACCTTCAGTCATCATGCACCTTTGGTCGGAGGAGCATGGAGATTTTGCTTTGGAAGAGTTCTTCAAAAACAACAATTCCGCTACTGTAACGCAGCGAGTTTTAAGACCACGTTTTGACATTGGAAAGAATGGAAAGATTCCATGTCAAACAATATTCAATTTGGTCACAAAATTCAGGTCTAATATATCCATTGTCAACAAGAAGCCGCCTGGTCGCTCTCGAACTGTGCGAACACCGGAAAATGTATGCAAATGGCACAGGCTTTTCAGTGCCTTACCTGCAATGGAGATCATCTGTTCATTAATAAGTAGCGGAAGAATGGAGCTACTTATTGATTTTACAATGCCCGTCTGTCCCCTTCATAATTTCTGCAATTTTGGAGATAGATGGATGAAATTCGGAACGTAGCTTACTATAGGCATGAGTAACTTCACTGTTTATTTTGGTTCTGATTGGCCCACTAGGTCGAAGTTTTAGGGGTAAGAGTTAGAGGGGACCAAAAGGTCTACATGTTTAGTATGTAAAGGAGTGAAATTTTGTATGAGACTATTCTAGACAAGATCTACATTACTATGAAGTTTAGGCCAGATTGTTTTAGTGGAGTCGGAGTTATGGGGGTGACAGTCACATGGTTTTTAGAACTATAGGAACATACACTGTCAGATCAATGAATTATGATCAGCTCCCCTTCAAGGCACACGCATGGTTCACCCCAACAACGATTACACATTGCAAAATTTGCATAACAGGCTTAGAAAGCTTTAAAGCTGGTGCATCAAACGGCAGGTGCACGAGCCTCAAGATGGGTAAACGTCCGGATTTAACGCATATCCAAAAAGGGATGATAATAGGCTATCGCAGCAAGGGTGGCACCATCTCCGAAACTGCGCGATTTGTGAACTGTTCACGGTCCGCTGCAGTGAAGGTGTACAAAGAGTGGACAGCAAGGACAGAAATTGCGTCCCAACGCCATCACTGTAAAGGGTCACGAGCTATCGATCAACGGGGTGAACGGCGCCTATGACGACTCGTAAAAGGTGACAGGAGAGCCACAGTCCATCAACTGACCACCAGATTTAACAGTGGTGCCAACAGACGTGTATCCGACATTACCGTTGAACGCACCCTGTTACGAATGGGCCTGAACAGTCCACGTATGGTTGCTGCACCCATGTTGACCAGGGGTCATCGTCAACGACGTCTAAACTTTGCACGTGAGCACCGCCATTGGACCACAGACGAGTGTGCTAAGGTCGCCTTCTCTGACGAGTCAAGGTTTTTGTTTCATAAGATTGACTGGTGATTGTGAGTGCGTCGTGAACGCTATGAAAAGAGACTGTGATGAGACTATTGTGGGCCGGAAACAGGCTGGTGGGGGTAGATTGCATGTGTGGGGGATCTTCTGTTGGGAGCAGTTAGGTCCACTGATTCGTCTAGAGGGCAATTTGAATGCCTGTGGCTATCTGTCAATCGTAGCGGACCAGGTGCACCCGTACATGCTCACGATATTCTCCCAATGTGATGGTGTGTTCCAGCTGGACAGTGCACGTCTCCTTCTGGATTTGTTCGAGGAACACTCTATTGACTTTCGAGTGCTCCCTTGGCTCGCTAATTCGTCGGACATCAATCCAATCGAACATCTGTGAGAGCACCTTGATCGCCATGTCGGCAGCTGGACCTTCAATCTATGACTCTCGAAGCTCTGTAGACAGCGCTTCAAGCGGAATGGACTGCCATACCATCGCACACATATCGCGCACTTCTTGAGTCCATGCCACGATGCCTAGCAGCAGTTATAGCGGCGAAGGGTGGCTACTACCATTACTAAGCGGGTGGTCGTAATTCAGTGATATGACAGTGTATGTGTCACGTCTGCAGAAGAAGTGAGAGAAATAATATTGAAATCAGAAATGAGGGACTACGATGGATTTGACTTAGTAGCACAAAAAGAATTTTAATGAACGGTTAACATCTACAACTTGTAGAGGCAAAATGTAATTAATGAAAGCTATGTCTAAATTATCAATATAATCTAACGACGCTTTAAGTATTTAGCACACAATTCACTAAGCGATGAAACTGTATCACACACTTTATCTCACATTAAATGCATTAATGGCAGAATGTAGCGACTGAAGCGCACCACCGCCTTTGTAAAAATTTATTGTATTAATCACCACACCTTGTGAACTTGAATTATAGCAGCACCACAAACATTTGATATGAATGAAGCACACTTGAGAACACTTAAATAAGGTCTAACAAGCTGTTTCACTATCCTCGTGAATATGTCTCGTAAATAAACTTATGGCGAAATGCACCAGACGAAAGAAGTGACCGAATGTGATTTAATTTTAAATTAAGGAGAGTTAATAATGTAGGTTCACATTCGTCTTCCAAATTATACTCCAAAGAAAAAGTACGGCTTACCGCTTGCCAGCTTGAAGATCCTCGTAATCTTTATGAGAAGAGTAGAATAAGATTCCGTAAGTACAGCCGATATCGTTTTCAAAGAAACCATTCAATCCACACGGGAAAATTCCATATCGATATCCAAGTTGAGAACACACAGTTCTTGTCATTAAACTTTTATATCCACTTGTTATTTCATGTGAAATAGAGAAATGTACTAATTGAAGGTAAGACTAATATAGCGAAATGAATTCGACGGCACGGTAATATCAGTTATTCCGGCTCCTCTGTCCTTGTCGAATTCCTCGAACTTGCATAATTTAGCTTAACATCTAGTTGACTTTTTGCACAATCCGCTAGAGCTTTTATTCCTAGAGCATTAATTTCATCCTTCCCAAACCTGTGCTTGGTTCCAACTCATTTTGCTTTTTTCTCTTGCACTTCCGCTCTCGGTCAGTTACATTACATTTTCCACTTCAAGGTGTGAAGCCATCCCCTCTTTCGGGGAGCTTTTTTCTAGTTTACTTACATCGCTCTCCGTAATTTCACGGACTCTGGAGCATTCATGTCGGACGTCACGGCCGTTCGCGAAGGATAGAAGTATCTCGTCTTGCGATACCTCCGAACGGACCATGACAATATGGCATCTGATATATGATTCGAACGGAAATGATGTGAAACGAAAGAAGATAGAACTCTTTCTCATTTTCTAAATACTATGTTTGAGAAAATCAATTTTTTCGTTTAAAAATTGCAGATAAAAGGGTATAAATAGATGAATATTGGGGCTTCCGTTACTTACCTATGTTCTCTTCGGGGGAATTAATTTTTTGTAAAAGCGTTCATTTTTATTAATTAATTAATTAATTAATTAATTTATTTATTTATTTGGAAAAAAATTACAAAAATTACCTAGCCGGAGCCAGTATGGCCGACGAATTAGGTTTCCGGAAGGTAAAGTACAAAAACACGGAACTACATGGAATAATCAAAATTAGGATTACAAAAAATAAAATAAGTTAAAATAATAAAAAAAACAAGAAAAAAATTAACAAGGGTTAGTAGAAGGACAAATATCAAACAGGAACGATTTAACATTCCTTTTAAAAGAGGCGGGAGTCGGGGAAGCACGAAGAGCGACAAGCACAAACGACCACCTTCTGATGCCAGCATAAGAAATACAATGACGTTGAAAACTCCTTCGGACCAATGGAAGGCGGATCGAGTTCACAGACCGAGTAGCATAGGAATGAAAATCCAAATGATACCGGATCGAAAAATGCGTCGAGAGCTTTAAGTGACCATTAATTACCTTATAAATGAACGTTACTAACTGTAAAATATAAATTTGATAAATGATCAAGATCCCAAGAGAAGAAAAATAGTGTGAAACAGGCGTAGATTTACAGAGTTTTAGTAAAACTCTAAGAAACCGTTTTTTGAATTGGGAAAAGCCGAGATAGATTGAAGTTAGAGGTGGAACTCCAAAACTGAATGCCATAACAAAGCATTGAATGAATCAGCGCATGGTACAATAATAAAAGAATCGTGGGAGGAAGGTAGTGAAGACGCGAGATTAAACCCAATCTTCTATAAAGTGACTTAACTAGCTCATTAGTATGCGTATTCCAAGACAGGTCAGGGGATAAATGAAAACCCAAATACTTAAAGGAGCTAGTAGGATAGAGAGGGTTAGAATTATAAAAAATAGGCAATTCAACAGGAACATAACGCTTGTTACGTTGATTTAAGACCATGTACTTGGTTTTATTAAGATTTAACAACAAGTGATTAGCGGAATTCCAATTACTTAGAATAGAGAGAGAATGGTTAATAGTAGTTTGCAAATTCAAGACAGAAAAGAGAGAATAACATCATCACCATAAAATATCGCAAAGGAGGGAGGAAGGACATAAGATAGATCTTTAATAAAAAGATTGAAAAGAAGCGGAGATAAAACGGAACCCTGGGGAACTCCACGATTACGTATAAGAGGCAAAGAAGATTTGTTAAATATAGATAAAGTATAAAGACGATCAGATAGAAAATCAGTTAACCAGTTTAACGGGGATCACGAATGTTATAAAAATGAGAAAGCTTATATATCAAGAGATGAATAGGAATAGTGTCAAAGGCCTTAGAGTAGTCAAGAAATAAAGAAACAATAAGATTATTGTTAGACATGTTTGACGAAACATATTCTATCAATTCATAACAATAAATAAAATTCGAATACAAAGCCAATTATTAATTTACAAGCTGAAATCACTAACTGAGCGAATTATGACTATCTTGCCAGTCGAATTCCGGCCTTTATTCTTCCACCGTACGACCATACATTCCTGGGGCCGAACTTAGATTTGGCCGCATTTAGAAGACGAAACCGGGAAGGAGTAAGGTCTTCGACGATAACAAATGCGGAGCCACGCAGCTTATGGCGATTTTTTTAGAATAAGGTCTTTCAGCACTGGAGAAGCAAACTGTATGATCACCGCACGGGCCTTCAGCGAAGAACGGGAACCCAGCCTATGTATGGCCGAGAAATCGGAGACACTGAGTAGGACATCTAGTTTAGACGTGAATAACTCGCGGCATTTGTCCGATAGATTTTCAGACGGTTCTTCTGGCAAATTAAAAAGACGAATGTTAGCTCGGCGAGTGTATTGTTCAATGTCATCAACCTGTGCTTTAAGCGAGTCAGTATAGGTAGAGAGAACTGGGATGATAGGATTAACTGTAAAAAAAGTCTGAAAGATTATGGCAAATTTTAAGTCTGAAATCTGACATTCGATCTCTGCGCCATCCAACGATCCGCAAAAGATAAGCCAAAAACTTGACAAAAATATTTTCCTCATCTTCAGATCTAACAAAAACCCGCAGAAATCGGAAAATCTGTGTTTCTTCATTGTATATCGCTCTCGTTCGCTAAAGTGATCTCTCGAATTCCTCGCGAATTCTCATTTCGTTCCAGGTTTTCACTATTGCATATTTTGTTCCAGGTTTTCACTATTGCATATTTTGTTCCAGGTTTTCACTATTGCATATTTTGTTCCAGGTTTTCTCGGTCGGCCCTCATAACGTTTACGCTTAATATTAAAAAGGTTTTTCTAAATATTCAGTATCAACGTATTTAAATTAGGAATCATGTTTTTAATATGATAAATATCCTGTAATGTTAAAAACAATAGTACAAACAGTACATTATGCAAGTATAACCCAAGTAAAATATACAGGGCGAGTCTGAAACCCTGTCATAAACTTTGGATAATTCTAAGCAAAAAAGTTCATATGTACATGGGTTCGAATTTTAACGATAACCGAGATATGAACAGAAATAAACATGCCGCCACTAAGATCAACAATTTAATGACTAAGGTCCTATAACACCTAGGGTAATGAAGTTAGGGGGAATGATAGGGTAAATAAAACTGTGCATACCGTTAAAATTTGATCGAATTCCAACGAGTATTTTCCGAATTACGTAGTCTAATCTTACAGATTTATGAAATCTCTCCGAAATCTTTAGAAATCCCACAAACTTCAAAATCTGGGGATTTTTAAATCTCGTACAACATTTCTTTGAATATTGAACGTCTTTTCCGAGCTAGCTTGAAACATCACGACGAACCTGAAACACGTCACTGCTTTTAGTTACTCCAGCTTAATTGAAACTGACAGCTCTTTCCCTTCAAAAGTAACGAGCTTCCCCTTCTGCATCAATTCATCATACTTTCTGACACCTGTATACCATTACTTCATTCAAATAAGTCATCATTGAAGTCTTTTAATTCTTTCATCGTAAATACATCTTTGCAGAAGTTAAGAGAGGTGTTTGGATGAGATTTAATTTCCATACTCTTAAATTGTGGGCAGTGTAATATTTTATCTGAATGTTGGCACCAGGGATGTCGATGGATATAGGCCTAGCCTAATCCTAAAGCCGGGCGATCACCTGATGTAAAATCCATTATTCCGGGCATATTTCAAGGTTGTTCAATATGCCCTCCCCCATTAATATAAGAAATAGACAATTTGAAGGCACGCAGCTCTGGTGCAGTGACTGATAACCGAGGATATGTTGGGAAGAAATAGACTATCTCTAAAGTATCTCGGGTGTCACCCAGGGTGCTCATATCCAACATTTGTAATTTGTCATATGAAACTTAATTTCTTTTATCTTTTCATATCAATATGGTTTTTGTATGTCACTTTAATTAATTAAAAAAACAGTTGAGAATGCTGATATTGCATTATCATAACGATGTTGATTAAAAGCATCTGTTGTCGAGTTTTGTTTTGTTTTTTTTGATTTTGACTTCTTATTCGGAAAGAGCATCAAAAAAATAAGTACAAATTATACAAAGCAATCATGTTTCCGAAAAGATAGGACTTGTGTGCATATTGTAACCTTTACTTAATTTTTTGATGCTCCATCCGAATATATAGTTAAAATCAAAAAATTAGAAAAAAATTTGCAACACCCGACATAGCAAATCCAGGAACGATGCTTTTACTTTAATTTTGCACCATCTACTTTAGTTTTCAAACACCCCTTTTGAATAACCTTGACTTCTAGAACTTGTTCGATACAAGAATCTCAAACGAGAGAAAAACATCGTCAAATTTTATTAATTTTCTTTTTAAGAATACAAATTATCTACCTTAAGGACGAAGCCTGTTCTTTACCCAAGTTTCATTCTAACAGATAAAATTAATTCAAAATAACGCATAAGTCTTCCCGAGGGAAACCCCGCAAAAAATTCAAGCCCTATCATGTATATGGAATAATTTAATTGTTAAAGAAAACTATTGGCAACGAATTTACTTTTAGACATTAAAAGCATTTGATAAAATTTAGTTTTTTTTTTCCTAAGAGATTGGATAAAATTAAAATACGCGAAAACAAAAGTATTTGGTAAACTTTAGATTTAAAGCGTCGGTAAAATCTATGAAAATAATTATTAACCGTCTATAAAATGACATGACGTTTTTCCTCATTACGTTTCAGTTAAATCACCGGATGGATCATACGTTGTTCCGTTTGAGACCTCCCCATCGTTTTGTTGATAGAAATGCCACCGTCGAGGACGATCTTGCCATTCGTATTCTTACCGGAACTATTGCTGTCCGTGGAGGTATCGAACGGCTCACTGAGGATGGCATAATATTCAAAGGTAGATTTAAGCCTGAATTAATTTCTTTTATGTTTAATAGTTAAAGTACAACGGTATTTCTTAAATATTTAACTTTGAAACAAATATTTTCATGTATACTTAAACATAGGTGATAATTCCCGGACGGTGGAAGTATGATATATTAAGTATTTCCTGAGAGATAACTTCCCTTTTCTTTAGTTTGTTACTTCCTTTTTTTTAATCGTTCTTCCACTCAGGGCTCTTGATCTTACGGTGTAACTATACAGGGAGATTCAAATTTAAATGGCAGGGTGACTGGTGGGCCGAATGGCTTCAACCTTGGAAGGTATGTCATTCTAGACTAGAGTTATGGATATTGATATGTCGTCCCCCAACCGACCACCGAGGGTGAAATGTGGCGCTGCCAAAATGAACAGTTTTGCTCTAGCTGTCCAGTGGGCAAATTGTTACGTAGGAGGCCCATTGCACCTAGCAGTCATTGTTGATCGAGGACGGGAACCATACAGGATGCTGCGAGGACACTCAAAAAGGGTTGTTGAATATAGCCACCGTCCTCCAAGGCCAACGTCTCTTAACGAGTTACAGCATGTCCCACATCAGCACTAAGTCCCGAACATGGAAGGCGATACTATCCTTCAATTCTGCCTCCACCATAAACAATGCTTTTGAGATAACTCCAAAGCCAAAACTCGTAGGAGGTTAAGTCGAGTGAACGGGGTCGCCACGTTGTTGGGAACGCATGGCCCACGGCTACAGACCCAACTATCACAGCAACTCATAATTACTAATAGAAAAGGAAAGGAAAATTCTGCGACGTGGTCTCGAACCAAGGACCGTGCTTTTTTCTGGCACCGCTCTTGCCAATTCTGTTACTGCGCAAAGCGGTTCCAATATGTTCATATGGACTTCCATGAAGTCACAAATCAACTCACCCGGCAGAGCAGGCCCCAGATTCACAAATCGGAAATCCTCCTTTACCCTTAAACCATCAAATAAATTGATGAAATTCAACTCAAAGAAAAGATCATAATTGCACTGAAGAAACTCTTCAAACATATCGTAATTACAAATAAAAAAGGGAAGGAAGCTGGTAAGAGCGGTGCCAGCAAAAAACATGAACCCTGGATCGAGTCAGGTCGCGGATTTTTCCTTCCCTTTTTATTTGCAATTATGTTATGTTTGAAGAGTTTCTTCGGTGTAATTATCTTCTCTTTGAATATCACGGCAACCGTTGAACATCACGTCCAATGTGTGAGGGTGCACTTTCTTGTTGGAAGTTGATTGTGTTAAGATATCCTCTTTGTTGAATCTGTGGGATGACGAACTGCTGCACCATATCCCGATATCGAACTGTAGTCACTGCACAGGTTCGTTGTCTAGCTGGTGTGACTTCAAGGAAGTACGAAACCAGGAGAAATGTTGCAGTAAATCTTATCCATATTGTTACCTTTAGTGAATATAAAGGATCCTCATGACCCCTATTTCACAAATGCGGCAATTCTGCATATTCGCTGTTCTGCGCTCGTGGAAATGGCCTCGTTACTCTACAGGATGTCAGGCCACTGGTCATTCCACCTTTACACGTACTAGAAATATCAAATTATTACTGTTGTTGGAGTCTACCATGCCGGCTTGCAACTCCTGGAGGTGGTGGAGCTTATAGGGATAGGCATGCAATGATTTGCGCTAACATCTCCACGATATTCACGATAAGTCTAACTGTCTTGATATACCACGAGCACTGCTCGGTCTGCTCGCATTCTCCGTTGATTGCTCAATAACTGCAGTTTCAACAAGTTCTGTCAGTTGCGGTCCGCCAAGTTTCCTCCCTCTTTCTGATCAAACAGCAAAGGTTCTTTCTGCGGTAGCATTCTCGTTGTTCAGGTAAAGCAAATTCAGCAGTAAGGCAAAATCGGGTAACGGTAACACCATTGTGCTTATCAAATCTTCTATCGAGATCACACAATTTTTTATACCGTAATGCTGAAACGCGTCAGGCTAATAAATTAGTTTTACTGTGTCACTCCTGGTCCCTTTATTTCTGTAACAATGAGAGTTGCTGTTGTTAGTAGCGCCACATTTCGCCCTGGTGGCCAGTTGGGGAACGACATGTTATGATATTATCAATATCTCTTCCCCATCTCCTGAGTAGCATACCCTCCAGCTTTGATGCCATTCGGCCACCGGACACTTCGCTATAGGGCTCCAAAAAGGGATACTTCAATTTGAATGACTCTATGGTCGTGTTCTTTTCGTATATTCAGGCATTGATACCACAAGGTGCGTCAAGTGTTCCACAGGGATACTAGTCTATGCAGCCTATATGGCGGTTGCAAATCGCACAGTGGTTTAGTAAGTTGGGGCTTTTCGACCGCCCATTCCAGTTCGTCCAAAATATGCTTGATTGGCTAGAGATCAGGGAACTGTGCTGGTCAATCGATCACCGCAAAATCTATGTGTTTCTGCAACCACTCGCTTACAATTCGGGTCCTAACATTGTTCTAGCAGTGTCCTCCTGAAAGATCACTCTAGCCATGTAGGGATGCATCTGGTCAGTTGACCTGCGCAGTTGACATAGATAGAAGGAGTCCATGCCTTCGCGAGGATGACGCATATCCCACTACGTAGTTGACAAAGAGGCTATCCGGCATTTCTTTTACAGTCGTTCATAATCGATATTGATGGCCACGCACTAACAGTGTCGTTCTTTCATGTTCCATTCCGATAGAAAAGGAATCTGACGAGGGCGTTTGTTGTTACGGTATAACTAGCCGTGAAGGATCCGACGGTTTATACACTATTATCAAAAATTACAATATTACGTATCTTAATTTATATGGCCTTTATATCTAAACTAATACACTGAGTGGCCAAATTATTATGCTAACCTAACCTAACCTAACCTAACCATCACTACCTCGTTAAGCCACCTTTGGCCTTCAATACTCCAGCGATTCTTCTTGGCATTGACTCCACGAGATTATGAAAGGTTATGCGAGGAATCTGACACCATGAATGATGACTAACACTGTCCAGTTGTGTGAGATGTGATGGTTGTGGAACCAGCTGCCTAAGGTTCTTTCAACTTCGTCACACAAAAGCTCAATTGGATTGAGAGCTGGTGATTGTGGAAATCACCTAAACAAGGTAAAGTCTCTCTCATGTTCTTGAAACCACTCCTGCACAATACGAGCACTGTGGTATGGCGCATTGTCATGTTGGAAGAAGCCATCTCCATTGGGATACACCATCAACATGATAGGATGAAGTTGATCAGCAACAATACTAGGATGTTGTGCTATTCAAGCGTTGATCCACACGAATTAAAGAGCCCAAATCAGCTGGAAAGGAAAACATACCCCAAACCATAATACTGCCCCCATCAGCTTGAAGGGTTGTACTCATCATGTGGGGTCCATGCTTTTATGCTGTTTCTGCCAAATTCTCACTCTGTCATCTGCATGATGGAAATGGAAGCGTGATTCATCGGATCACATGACTTTTTTCTAATATTGGACTGTCCAATTCTTGTGTTCCTGTGCGAATTGGAGACGTTTTATCTTAACTGGAGATAGCAAGGTGTTCGAACAGGCCTTTGCCTTCCATATCCCATACGATACAGTGTATGAAGAACAGTACATTTAGAGATCATTTGAGAGGGTCTCTGATTAAGATCTGCAGTAATTTGATACTGTTGTCATTCTGTTGTCTTGTACCAGAATTGTTATCCTCGTTCTGCCGGAACATTGACTAGTCACTGATGGCCACATCTTGCACGTTCAGAGCTGACAAGTCCAGTCTTTAACACTTTAACATGGCTGCTCTTGAACATTCAACGAATGCAGCTGTTTTGATGATACTTGCTCCATGGCTCCGAGCGCCAACAATCATCCCACGTTCAAAGGCTGTTACCATTATCTTCAGAAACAAATCACTTCTACTGTCGTGGTAAACAACCTGCTTCACTATTATAATGGTCTGGCCCTCTAGCAATTTCAGCGCGTAAATATAGCTAATTTGCCTATAAAAGTCAGGTGTTCATAATAATCTGGCCACTCAGTATACAAATAGAAACATCTCTTACTGAACTGGTTTATAGTGGTGCTCTATGGATCACTCTACTGAGCTCAGTGAGTTTCAACATGGTACTACTTTAAAATGTCACCTATGAAACAAGTCTGCACGCGAGATTTGTCATTCTGCAAATACCCTGTTTAACAATAATTAATATCAAGTGTAAATCTCACTAAACAACATCAGTAAAACTGTAAAATGGTCCAAAGAAATTGACAGACAGACTGATCGTCGAATGCCTAGCATGCGTGACATGATGGAACCAGAAGTCTTCAGTTAAATCAAATTTGCTATTAAATTTCGAAATGCCGCTTCAAGTAACACCAGTATATTCACCATTTGCCGGGAACTGAAGACCCTACGTTTTCATGGCCACGCTACTGCTCATAAGCCCCACACGAGCAGAATCAATGCGAAGCAAGGAATTTTGGTACACACTCTAGCAATCAAGTCGTCGTGTTTGGGTATATTGATATTTACTCATTACACTATAATATTACTGATACTTTATATTAAATGCTTTTGTAACTCATCGTAGTTGATTTCGGTCATATATTCATTCAGTGAATACTATTCATTTCCTCTTCATGACTTCAGCAGAATTTTATGAACATTAATGTGAATTTCTTCCGTTCTAGTGGTGCATTTTTTAAACAACATTGAAAATTTATCAACAGAAGAAGCATTTACAGCATCAGGAACACCCAATGGTGGCTGAATATACGCTGGTCTCACCGACATAAACAATTATAACATAAAACACGCATGAAACAAGATTTCCTAGAGGGAGCTTCATGTGTCTGGATGTTGCAGTAAATTAGAAAAGGCGCATGATTTAAGCGATTTTAAAAGTATTCGAATGACTGGTTCGAGTAGTTCAAATACGGCAAATCTTAGGGCTTTCTTAGAAACCTGTTGCAGAACATTCACCAAATAAGGAAGCGTAATTATAAATGACAACAAATATTCTTTAATGTGTAAAATAGCATTTCTATTACGCATTTCATTTATATTTGATATGCTGACATGTTGCTTTCACATCGCTATTCTTTATTCATGTCTAGGACAACCATCGAAATCTAGCCCATGACTCTATGGATTCGAGAATATACGAGGGTAGCCCAGAAAGTAATGCACCACAATTTTTTCTTCAACAATTATTTATTGAACACAATGAAACTTATACACACTAAAGAATGATGTTTCTTCTACACTCCCTATTTTCCACAAAATTCACGAATAAATCCCACTAAATCACTAGATAAAAAAAAACTTATTCAGTAAATTAAGCTTAGGAAACACTTTTATAAGATCGCCCCCCTCAACACTCGCTACACAATAAAAGGAAAAAACTTCAATTAATTTTCAGATAACTCGATAAAAATGATATAAAAATTAGGGCTTCATTTGAAGGTTACGTCCTCTTTTATCCTTTTACCATAGCTTTTATATCTGAGGGTTTTGTACCTGTGTTTTTTACTCTGGGTTTTTTTTCCTCACTTGCACTTGAAGACTGGGGTTTTTGTCCTACCCTCCATTGAACTACAACTCGTAAAATGCATAATATACTACATTAATGAATTTTCTTTTTATTTATGTTAAAAATTTAATCATGTTTTACAGAAACATTTTTCTGAAGAACAATTTGAACATGATGAAGGATTTGGAACAGGTCTAATCAAAAGACTCACTGAATTAAGATGTTTTAGAATTTGCCATGACCAAACTCCTCTACAATTTGTAAATGCAGTTGTACACAACTTATTGGAAGAAGCAGAAAAATTTATACGAAGCTAACTTTTTATTGTTAAAAATGAGTTTTCATGACCTTATGAAATTTAAAGGCGTTCATGTTTTAGCCACTTGCTTTCCTTGTCAGGAAAAAAATGACAGCAGGAGTATGGCTATGGGAGAAGTCATTAAGAATGTGAAATAAATATAAAAAGTAACAAAAATATTGTTTTTCTTTTCTTTTTTTTTTCCCCTCTCAGAAAATTTTTTTTGTTAATTTTGCTAAGGAGGACATAACATAAATAACCTAACTTAAATCATTTTAATGACTTAAATTTAAATTTCACATTTTTAAATATAAATAAAATAATATATATTATGAAAATAGGAAAACAAATAATGTGGTATAACTTTTAATCAGTTTTAAAACGAGTCCTGTTTCATCACTAAATTAGTGATGTAAGTAGTATGTTACCTAAATTAAGTCACTTTAATGACTTAAATTTAAATTGTAACATTCGTAAATATACATAAAATTATATGTAACATTTGATGATAAAAATAGGGGGGAAAAGTTATGTTGTCTAACTTAAACAGCTTTAAAGCGAGTCCTTTTTCATTGGCTCAGCGTTTAATAAATAGAAGAAAGGCAACAAAATGGCCACCGCACTTCAATTGTCCGTACTCTCTATTATAGTGCTCTAGTCGATACCAGTCCTTGTTCTGTTCACGAGCCATGTCTTCATTGTGCTTCGTCATCCTCAAAATGTATTCCACGAATGGCATTCTTCAATGGCCCACACAAGTGAAAGTCGGAGGGCGCTAGGTCAGGATTGTAGGGTGGATGGGGTAACACTGTCCAACGCTGTTTCGTGATGCGTTCAGACGTTCTCAAACTGGTGTGAGGGGGAGCATTATTGTGTTGAAGCAAACAATGAGCTGGGTTGTTATGGCGTCCAAGTCGCTGGAAGCGCTTCTTGAGTTTGGTTAATGTGTTCACATATGCCTCAGAATTAATGGTGCTGCCTCTCGGCATCACATTAATGAGCATGGCACCGTCACAGTCCCAAAACACAGTGATCATTACCTTACCAGCAGAAGCAGTTGCTTTGAATTTTTTCTTCTGTGGAGAGTGCGGAGACGCCATTCCATAGATTGTCGTTTAGTTTCAGGCTCAAAATGGTGCACCTAGATTTCATCAGCTGTCACAAACCGGGAAGGCGCCCCCTCAGCTTCAAAACGTTGCAGCAACTCAGGAGAAAGTTTTTTCTCAGCGCGTTGTGTTTTTCCGTAAGACAGCGCGGAACCCATCGTGAACTCGGTTTTGTGAAATCAAGAGCACGGATGATTTCACCCACACTTCTTTTGCTGAGTGACAGCTCCAGCGCCAACTGGCGAGTCGTTCTGCGTCGGTCCTGACAAATGAGCGTATCAGCACGCTGCATCTTGTCAGGTGTGATAGCCGAGGATGGCCGCCCCCACCGCGGCAAATCTCCTCCTAACCACAAAATTCAAGATATGTACTTTTACTCATATTATTCACTGTTACTAACACCCAACTACAATAGCATTAGTATGACGCAGATAGCAGGAGATTTATCCACGTGATAGTCCATGCAGCCCCTTTAAAGTTTCGCAGGTAACTATAAACTCTTCCCTATCAAACTGTAGAAACCTATGTCGCTAAAACCAACGAAACACACAAATACCGATCAAAAAAATAGGAATGAAAGATTTTCATCGGTTCAAGCCTCAGTTGAGAAATTCGGATTACCATTTAAAAAAAAGTAACTCCAACTGCAGCTTGTTTATTAGTTTTCATAAATTAGTAAGTTGAATAATTTTAGAGATGTATTTTTTCAGTGGCAACTTCTAAACTGTAAAAGAAAGCTTACATTTTTAATGATCTTTCATCTCTTTGATTTTCTAGGTGATGAAGAACCGACACCTATAGACGTTGTCATAATGGCTACGGGATACAACTTGAAATTACCGTGCATAGAGGAGGATGTAATGCAGTTGACAAATGACAGGATGGATCTGTATCGTTTTATATTTCCACCTCATTTGAATCATCCTACTTTGGCTGTGATCGGTATTATCCAACCGAACGGAGCTATTGTACCTGTAGTTGAAATGCAGGCACGGTATGTAGCAGAAGTCTTTTCAGGCAACGTTTCTTTACCGCCTCAGAAAGAAATGCACAATGAAGTAGAGGCTCACAACAGATCGAAGTGCGGCAATCCTTATGAAACGGACTGGCTGACTTACTTAGATACCCTGGCGGAAGAAATAGGCGTAAAACCGTCTTTTTACTCGCTAGCGATTAATGATCCAGTACTTTTGTTTAAAATCCTTTTTGGTCCATGTGTCCCTTATCAGTATCGATTACAAGGCCCAAATCAGTGGGCCGATGCAAGGCAAGCCATTTTAAATGTCAATGAAAGAATTAAAAAGCCATTTGATACGAAACAAGAAATGACCCAGGCTAAAAGTTTTCCTTTGTTGGGTTTCGCAATAGCAGGGTTGATATTCATTTTCTTTTTTAGTTATTTCTTTTTTTGACATTTATTTTGACTAAACATCATCGAAAAGCTATGTACTAAATTATTTTCATGTGAAGTTTAATTAATAAAACCAATAAAGATACCAAAGAATGAGAACATCAATTAGAATCGTTAGTTGGGTTTTCTTATAAGAGGGACGTTAAAATTTGAGCTGGACTTGTTTCAGAAATTGTACAAAAGAACAAAAGAAACGAAGTCACTTTTCGATGTACTCTCACTCTTTCAGAATACATTGACACTATTTCAGGATTGCATTTTCACTTCATCACTGGAGATGAATTTCTCCTTCCTAAGTGTTCATTATGCAGCCTAAACAGTTCATAGTCACAGACTGACAAATCGGGTCTATAAGGATAATCGGAAAGAATATCCCACTTCAGTCCATTCAGTGTATCACAGTTGCATTTGCCGTATGTGGACTAGCATTGTCGTGAAAAAAGCAAATAACTTTGCGCAGAAGACCTGAACGTTTCTTCCTTAGGGAAGTTCCTAAGAGATTTCTTTTGTATGGAGCATTAATTGTACGGTCTTCTTCCGATTCATAATGCTTATAACTTTGCCCGTGGTATTTGCCCACATTGCGAGAGCAAGTCTCGCATTCTTCAAGAGAGGACAATCTCTTCTGACATGCAAAGACTTTTTGCAATAACAGCAGCATTGCCTCATTCTCTTATATGACACGAAGACCCGTTCTCCGTGTAATATAAGGGAATCGGGGGTGTCCGGAATTTTCTTGGTAGAAGTGAACCAGACCGCTAAATTTCAGTAAAAAAGTGATGGACCCATGTCTCATCCAGTTTTACGATTTTCTCTGAAAAATCATCCCGTACTTTTGAAATCGTTGAAGCTGAAATTGGGCGCGCACTGTCTTCTGCTCTGCAGCCAATTATTTAGGCATCCAGCAGGCGATGACTTTATGAAATCCGAAGCTATGGAATATGCTGTTAACGTAATCAACACTAAACTTAAGTGTCGACGCCAATTTATGCACGTAACTCTGTTGCTCCGTATGAGCTTTCACCTCGCGATGGCCACGCTGTTGACCGCAGTTGCTGGTTTTGCCTTGTGAAATTCATTTTCCATATGTTACCTACCTTACTTGAGTGATTTGCGCCAATGGAACACTGAAGTCCGTGATACGCAAAACTGAACATATTGCGCTTGAAGCCTAGTATGAAATTCAGTCCCAATTATTCAGAAATTTTATGATAATACGTTTTTGCACTGAAATAAAAGCATTCTCAGAATGGCCCTAAGCCTACCTACCAAAATCACTCATTTTGTTTGAAAATTGTGATATATATTCGTGACCTCAAGGCATTTTGTTTGATGGAACATGCACAAAAAGTCCGGGAAATCTTTGCAAGAAGCACAACAAAGTCCAAGAGGCGTGTCGCAGATGTTGATAATCGCAGACATAAGTGTGCATGTGCATTTGTGTGAGGACGGCCTTTCTCCGGATCATCCAGAATGAATCCAGTCGTCCTGAATTTGTTCACTAGCTTGGTTATTCACAGTCTGTCTGGGCCATCATTGACTCCGAACTTCACTTGAATGCTCCTCTCACGATGTTTCCTATCTTCAGCTGCCCGAAAGTATTTTTGATGATAAAAACCCAGTGCTCGATGGTGTAGGCGGCCCATTTTTCAATCCTTTGAAATGATACAAAAACGCGTTAAAAATGCCTTGATGCCACGAATTTATTTTACAATTCTGAAACAATTACGTTTAGTATAACTGAAAAATTGATGCATCATCTTGGTAGGTAGGTATTGGGCCACCCTGCTTATGCCATATTAAAGAGCATCATCAGCTGTACGATTAAAAAACAGTTTAGGTCTTATTTGAACATCCCTCGTAGAATCTGCATTTTTATTTATAGTTGTGAACGCATTGGATGTATCTAAAATATAATGCTTGCGAAGGGAAGACAGTGTTTTATCAAAATTTAATGATTTTACCGATTCAGAAGCCTTATCAAAGAATCCTACATGTAAACAGGTTTCGTGAGGAAAGTAAATTTATTTCCGCTTTTACAGTGCAAACTGATTAAGCTGATAGTCAATCCAATACTATAATTATAGACCTTTTAATATATATCATCCTCAGATTGGGTGACTAAATACGGTGTTACAGGCATTCGAAAATCATTTCCAATGCTGCAATGCAGAAACAGAGCTTAAAAAATTTATAATTATTGGCTTTCGGGCCAAGATTGGCAGCATTTCAGAAACTGTGGAGTTTGTGAACTGTTTGCGTGGCCCTGTAATAAAAGTGTATGGCAGAATAGCACTATGGAAAATTAGCAACATGGATAATGTTATGCTCCACGAGCCATAGATGAAAGAGGGGAACGGCAGCTGCGGCGGTGCGTTCGGGCGAATCGGGGTGCTATAGTAGAACAACTTACAGTCCAAATGAACCGAGGAGCTATCGCAAGTGTGTGCAGAACGACAGTTCAGTTAACGTTGTTGCGTACGGGGCTCCGCAGCAGACGGATAGTGACAGCACCTAACGACTGTGATTCGGCGGAAGAGGCTGGAATTTGCACGGCAGTACCGACACTGGGCATACTCTGATTGGAAAAACGTTGCCTTCTCAGATGAATCATGATTTTTTGCTCCACCGGAAGAATGAACATTGGCGCATGCGGCGAGAAACGTCAGAAAACCAACACCCTTTAACCATTTATAGACGGCAACAAGCTGACGGAGGCAGCATTATGCCCTGGGGAATGTTTTCATGGCACTCTCTGGTGCACTCATCATTGTCGATGGCAATATGAATCGATTTAAGTAAGAGCATGGACGTACGTATCTATCCTTGCTGACCATGGACATTGTTTTTCTTGGGGATGATGGCATCTTCCATCAGGACAATGCGACATCTTGAAACTGAGATAAACAAAATATAGTGCAAACAAAATAAAAAAAATACATAACGTATTAAAAATTTTTTTGCACAGAATCTTTTATTTTAAAAGAGTTGAATACCGAATAAAAAGAAACCTAAATTTGATTAATAAAATGAATGCTTATTCAGTTTGTTTTTAACGTCACTGAAAAGTCACCTGACCATCTTAGTCCAAGCAATAATGTAACCTTCATTGTTGGAAACAATCCGAGAGGGAGGTTAAACAGCGCCATAGCAAAATTGAGAAATGCCAAAAGCAACAATGGGAAGAAAGTGCGACAGCCGGTCTCAAATCCGTTCCAAAGGAAAAATTAGCACGGGCTTTCCAAGACTGGCGGCTAGCGACACGGCAGAACATGACGTCATGGCGAAAAATGGAAGGGAGAGCGCAGTTTTTCAGAAGTTTTTCTATCAGTTTTTCTGCAGAAAAGACTTTCGCACAGGCCTTTTACTATCTGGCAGGCCGTGTTTAAATTTAACAAACTTTTACCACTCTCGAACGGTACGACGTCCCCCTCCGGGGGTAAATAATTGATATATACCCCAACCTATTTGGCTATTTGGTTACAGGGGGCAGTTGGTTTCCCCTCGGCCGGTTACAGGAACTTGCCATGAAGTCATGTTCCACCGTGTCGCTAGCCGCTTCTTTTCCAAGAGTGGCAATCTTGTTGGAGTATGTGTGTGTGTGTGTGTGTGTGTGTGTGTGTGTGTGTGTGTGTGCGTGCGTGCGTGTGTGTGTGTATGTGCGTGTGCGCGCGCGCGCCCAAGGAAAGTACTTTGAAGGGGATAAGGCCGCGATAGTTATACCGTATCCAGTCACCGGCCAGACTACAATTCCGGGAACCTTTTGCTAATCCCTTGTGCTTTTTATACAGAGGTTGAGTCAAAAGTAGTGGCCGACTCGGGAGGGCGGGGTTTAGAGTTTGACGAATTCTGGGCGAAGACCATTTACCACAAGGGTATCTCGCAGTTTATTAAAAGAGTGGGAAGGAACGTCAGTACGAATTTGAATGCCATAGAAATTGTGCCACCTGCGTCAGCCAGTGAAAAAATATGACAGAAAAATTGATGATACGCGGGCTCTTTCGTCACTATTGGAAAACGGGGACCAGTGCCAACACCTCCTAAAAAGAAAGCATATGCACTGAAAATTCATACATTGTTACATCGTCATAAAAAGGCATTGTTAATCGTATTTCTACCAATAATAAGCTCTAAATTATGATTTCTTATGATCGTGTAACAAAGTATGAATTTTCAGTGCACAGGCTTTCTTTCTAGGAGGTGTTGCCAGTGCGCGAGCAGCAGCCGTCGGAATTTGCAGGGTGGAAGATCAGGGTGTGACCAATGAACGGACAGCACGCTTTTCGTCGGGAGACATGGGCCTGGAAGATGCGCCAAGGAGCGGAAGACCCAAAGAAGTGGATGACGCAGCTCTACGGCAACAAGTGGAAGTCAACCCAAGCAGCACCACCCGTGGACTAGCGGCAGACATTGGGCAATCACAATCGTGTGTGGCTCGACATCTGCACGCCATGGGAAAGGTCAACAGGAGCTGCCGAGTTGTGCCCCACGAGCTGATGCCCGCGCAAGCACAACAACCTTGTGAAGGTGTGTCGTCAACTGCTGGAAAAAATCCAGGTTCTGCCACATCCAGCTTACAGTCCCGACCTGGCACCTTCCGAGTACCATCTTTTCCGGTCCATGGCGCACTTCCTGCGTGGACGGCGCTTCGCCAATGTCAGTGAGGTTGAAGACGCCGTGCATGACTTTTTCGCCCAGAAACCGGAGGAGTGGTTTCGCGAAGGCATCCGCCAACTGGCTGATCGTTGGATGAAGACCATCGAGCATGATGGACTCTATTTAGCAATGAGTGGTTCCTGTCTGGTGCCCATTTAAAAGTTTGCGCGGTGATCGGCCACTACTTTTGACTCAATTCCCGTGTATAGAAGATAAAGAATAACTTTTGACCTAATAAAGGTCAAAATCAGATATCAATCAAAACAGTTGAACGTCACTATGCCTATCTATTTCTGTTGCTTAAAAAACAATACGAGTCCGAATCACGTTGCTCGTAAATGGCATCGTCCGACGTCATTCGGACTCGACTTCTTGCCTGAACCGATTAATCTCACTAATTTAATGTATTTCAAGAAGCTGAACATCATTCACGGTAAGTGAAAACGCTTTTGGAATAGCCTAGACTGTACATTTACATGTCAGCGCCGTACAGAAAACGTATTTTCGACACCTATTCACTTTTTAAATTTTTTTTTGTCCTCTTGACCTTTGAAATAATAAAGAAAATTATAGTTGCATTTATTTCTCAGCTTTTTCAATATAACAAAAAGATAGCAGCATAAATTAAATTAAGTTTACAAAATTTTTTAATCGTGTATTGGAATGAAGAGAATGTTTATTGAATGCAAACATAGTAATATAAGGTGTGAATGTTATCAAAAACCAAAGAAAATAGAAGATAAATCCGCAACATATTGGCCATTGGACAGAGGAATATTTAAATCAAATTGCTGGCCAAAAAATCATGACAGTATTTTTACGATGGAAATTAACTGAAAACACAATTTTCAAATGAAAAGAAGTACATTTTAATTGATTAAACATTTATTATCATTATTATTATTATTATAAATATGATTTAATGCACTCTATGAGTAATACGTGTGATAAAACATTATGCATGAGTTAAGATCAATGATGATGCAATAAAAATATAAAAGTAATCAAAACCTGAAATTCACAAAAGAAAAATCACATACAAAAGCAGAGAGACAACAAATTAAATGATGGTACATGCAAAAAAAAAAACACAAGCTGTAAAAAATTAACTCATTTGTTTATGTCAAAAACATTATTTTTAGTCGGATTCGTCTACATCTTCTGCTGTTTCTTCTGCTTCTTCTGGCTCGGTCACTTCTTCCGAGTCATCACTTGCTTTTTCTGCTTCTGTTGGCACGGAACGTGATTTGGTAATAAAAAGTTCCAAAGTTTCACTGCAAAATGGTTTGCTCCATTTCTTTGACTTGGGTCTAAGGCTACTCAGCAAAGGATCCGAGGTGAGCAGAAGCCTTTTTAAGATATTCCTATTGCAGACTTCTCGAGAGAGTTTTCTTGCAAAGTTCAGTCTAATCGAACGGAAATGCTTGTTACGGGCTTCTGCAGCTTCCTCTGAAAAGTAACCAATTGGTAATATAGCTTCAGATATCACACTTGGCCCGTGAATCAATATTTTGTGAACTGTTGGTGTCATAAGGTGCCAGTTGTATAATTTCACGTATAGCTCTGTCTCAGTTGCATATGCTGAAAATTTCGCAACATCAATCATATGTCCACTACTTATAGCTTCAAGTATCACCTTGATTCTTGTTTTGTTTGTCTTTGAAAAAAAAGGGCGCAAACACGTGTTATATAACATTAAAACTTTGCATTGCTATCATTACTTTTGCCTGACAAAGCTTGACACTAAAAGGAAAAGCTTTGAGTTTGATAAGTCAAACTACAAATAATTACTATTCTTAAATGCAAATATGAAATACAACTATTAAACCACGTCAATGACAAAATGAAAATTAAACATAATACGCACCTTCCATATATATCATAGGCCTTAATTCCAGTGACGAACACAGTGAAAGTACATTTGACAACACATTAACTTTGGAGCAACAAGACCAGCTGTGTGACAAGCAGCTAGCTGTACTTGATTGCGACTGACTCGTCAATTTTGGCGAAGTGGGAAGTCTCAAGTGCATGTTTATGATTCTATGGTTGTTTAACTCAACATAAAAATAACTTTTTATCCTAAACAATACATTTCAAAATGTCGACTTTTGGCCAAGTTTGTCCATAGTAATACTCTTCTGTGCACTGGTCATAATATAGAGTTCTCACACTGTAAAGTGAAATGCAAGAGTTCACTTTATTGCGCTCAATAGGTAGGGACTTCATAGAGATAGTAAACTTTATACCCTCATGCGCAATCTGTGAGCTGCTTTTTTTCATTCAAGCCTGCTCGCAACCGCTCGTTGCAGACTATTCTTGAAGTGCCAGGATTTAAGAAAATTGGAGCATTTAAACATGTTTTCCCTACCTATCTCTTCCTATTGAGCGAGATAAAGAACTATACTATTGACAACGTTCGTACAGCTTTTGAAAACTCTCAGCGAAGACTTATTTTGGAATCGCTGATGTCACACGTCCTTGGAGGACCAGTACGTCTGCGAAACGTGTGCTTTTCAGTGCTCCTTTGAGGCGGGGAAATAAAAAAGTCTGAAGGCGCCAGATTCGGAAAATGTGAAGAACATTTACACCGCGCTTAGACAGAAAGTTGCGCACACGCCGAAGAATCTCCGTCGCAGTTTCCCCAATATGTAATGTTCACGTGTTACTCCATTGCACTATGAGACTGAGTCTTCACAATCGTTACATTCTGCCGCAGCTAGCAAATCTGCTTCAAGTTTACTGTGCTCGACACAAGGTGGTGCTTCTCGACATGTCTCTCAGTGCACATGCCCATGTGCGCTTTACTATATAGCCCACATTGCCGCTTAGATATCGATCCATTCAGCTAACGCCACCTAAAAAAAAATAGCCTTCTGACTACCTTAATCAAACGACGGCCGACAATCCGAACAATGAAGTTTAGTTTGTCGGCCCAGATTTGATGACGCTAGTCAACAGGCATTATTTTTTAGGTGGCGTTTATTCAGCTAACTTTTTAATCAAAAGATATAAATATCAGGGTGGTCTTTTAATCCCCTGGTCTATTTGGATTGCTGTATTTACTGAAGAGTCGTTTTTTCACCCTCTATTTTATATTTTAACGATCGTACAACGTAACAAAATTGTCAGCTAATGTTACGTATTTGTTGCTGAACACGTAATGGACCTCGCACGTAGCCAACGAGAAAGACAGGCCTCGGCGTAGAAATATGACTTTTCCATACTTGGCCGAGTACAATATAACCTTCATTGTTTCCATCTTGGATTTTAACAATCATTATTTTTTCGTTTGTTGGAAACAATGAAGGTTGGATTGTCGGCAGACTACTATGATCAGGTGACTTTTCCGCGCCGGGGCCTGTCTTTCTCGTGGGCTACGACTTCGCACGAGGCCTACGAGATAACAAGGCCTGGAAGCGAAAAAGTCACCTAATCATCGGGGTGCTAGCAACAATCCAACCTTCATTGTCTTCGTCTTGGATGTTAACAATCAATGTTTTTCTGTTTGTTGGAAACAATGAATGTTCGATTGTTGCTAGCACCCCGATGATCAGGTGACTTTTCCGCTTCCAGACCTTTCAATCTCGTTGGCCTCGGACTTCGCACGAGGCCAACGAGAAAGACAGGCCTCGAAGCGGAAAAGTCACCTGATCATCTGGGTCCAAACAACAATCCAACCTTCATTGTTTCGAACAAACGAAAAAATACTGATTGTTAAAATCCAAGATGGAGACAATGAAGATTGGATTGTTGTTCGGACCCAGTTGGTCAGGTGACTTTTCCGCTTCGAGGCCTGTCTTTCTCGTTGGCTTCGACTTCGCACGAGTGACGTAACAGTTAGCTCCACCCCTTGGCAACGTGCCATCTTGGTTCCACACAAGTTGTTGCTAAGCATTAGATATGCTGATTCTGACACTACTTTGGCTACGTAAGTGATCAGAATGTCTGAAATAAAACTATATTTTATTGCTACGTTTTTTATGACGACCCAAATTTAATCAAAAGGAGAAAATGATTTAAACTGTTCCTAGCAACGGCTGTGTGGAACCAAGATGGGGAATCACTAAGGAAGTGACGTCTTTTCGTGCGAAGTCCATAGCAACACCTCCTAGA
>JAHWFO010055381.1:419466-483346 GCA_023313115.1 Rhysida immarginata | reverse complement strand
CTGTGGCCAATAGCAAGATTATTAACATAACATGTAGCTGAAAAGTACAAAAATCTTTTCGTCACTTGCTTTACAAAAATGTATTTCTAACATGTTTTTATTGCGTGTTTTTTTTTAATTAAAAAGTCATTTGATCTATTTATAATAAAAGAATTTAAGAGCCACATCAAACGATAATAATATAATTTCCAAATGTTAAGATTATTAATATAAAAAAATGAACAAGAAAAACCGCAAGTCTATAAAAATGCAACATGCAAAAGAGTTAATGTAAGTTTAGCTTAAAATATATTAAATTTAACGTTTATGTACAAATAAGTGCTGTTTATTGTTAATTTAAGTTATTTTGACATGTAATACAAATTTTGTTGGATGTTAGCGTGCAAGTTTTTCTTTGTTTCCTAAATTAATAATTTTATAATAATATTTTATTAACTTTTTAATAACTAAGGTTTGATTTAATAAAATGTCTTATTCGTATTTTTAAAATTACTTTTTATTAATTTTTTTGCAGTTATTACTATTGTTATGCTTTTTTAAAAGTTAGATGCAATATCTTTCAATGCATTTAGCTAATCTGTGTCCTTCCTTTTGCTAGGATCGCCACCGCCGCCTCGGTTTCCATAGGCTTGATATAGAGTGAAATATCTGTGTATTTCTTAATCTGTGATTTTAGCATGGACCAGCAAGGGATCTTCATCAGTGATAAGAAGATTTAGCAAATCCGGTAACAAATATACTAAACAATCACTGTTTATTAAGAAAAACCGATGAAAATGATAATTGCAAATGCTTTCGCTATGAGACAGCACTTCTACCGGCATCTAGCAATTACTCCAGGCATCGTGTTGGAACATTGCGTGTAGTTGTCATTTTCGGCAATTCAAATATGACTGAGTCAGATCTGACTAGGTCATGTGACCTATGACGATTTTCTGATTTGCATCTGAGTTGATCTGAATCAAAGTGCCGAACGCAAAGACTAACTGAATTGAAGATTGAAGCGACATGGACCTGCAGAATAGATGATTAGATGGTTCATTGATCAACTTAATGTGGCTTGGTTGAAAAGAAACATGAGGATTAGTAATAAAATCTTCACTGTCCCGAGCCCGTTGAAACAGCATTAACGTCAATAAGCAGCTGTTGCCATTTTCGAGAGCGAAGAAAACGAATTTTTTTTAATACTATCGCAATAAAAATACAATCACTTAGTAGGAGGGAAAACATAGCGAAACGATCGCATGACTATAGTGCAGGGGTTCTCAAACTTTTATTTCTTGTGGCAGACCTTGATTTTCTTAATTTTTTACATTTTCATAATTTTTTCTCGGGCACACCCTTTGAGGACCCCTACCACAGATTAAGGGGAAACCCGTTTTTTCCTTAATCTTTTAATATCCTTGATCCTACTATAGTGGATAGAAGAGAGACTACATCATAGATTAATTTTCTGACTTCTCAGTCAAGAATTTTTCGACTGACCCTTACGTCACGATTCTGACTAGACTATGACGTCACAAGTCTTCTGCCGAACACCTTTTCTGAGCAGGCAGTCAGAACCAGTTCCCAAATGCTTCGCTCCTCAGATCCAGTCAGACGAAAAATGTGTAGAATAATTCTGGCTTCAGATGTTCAGAAGTTTTAGCAGGCCTGAATAATCTTTGTTTGTTATTACAACCCCTGGCAAAAAGTTCTGGAACATAAAGCACCATTGCTCTGTTAGCTGCTTTTATTTAAGTGTTAGGAAAAACATTAAGAACTGGTCACAAATTTGTTAATTTTTTTATTAAAGAGCTCTTCAAAGGCTACAATCAGAACAAAAAGACATTGAGATTGTTGAATATAGAAATTAAGAAAAAAATTCCAAAGTTTGTGTCTGCTGGAAAAAAATATTGGAACATAAGAAACTGTGGGAAAAAATAACGGAACATTGCCATCTTGGCTAATAAAGAACCAAAAAAAAAGTTTTTCTAATATTTTGTGGCATCTCCTTTGGCCTTAATGACTGCTTTTATGCGCTTTTGTATTGAAGCTATTAATTATTTGCAATAATCTTGTGGAATATTATTCCAACATTCATGCAGTGCTTGCTTCAGTTCATCCTTTCTTGTGGGATTCTTCTCATTCACACGTTTCTTTAGAAAACAACAAACATTTTCTATGGGATTGATGTCAGGGCTGTGGGCTGGCCAAGACATTCTTTTTATTCCACTTTGTTCAAGGAAATGCGTAATAATTTTTGCGCGATGACAAGAAGCAAAATGATGTCCTCGTGGGAATAAGAAAATGCGCCAAAATCTCCTTGTAGGCTTCTGTATTAACTGTTCCTTTGATAATACACAATTTGCCGACACCTACTGCTGACATACACGACCAATTCATTACTCCAGTTGGAAATTTCTCCTTTTATACGAGGCCATCTTGTTGATATTTTTCATGAGTACGGCACCAAACAAAAGTTCCTGCATCATCTCCACATCCAACAACTACACGACTCTCATCACTGAACTATTTCCCAGTCACTCTGGTCCCAATGTTTATGCTGTCTGGCCCACTGAAGACGCTTTTGCCTCGGCAGTTTGGTAATGCGAGGTGCGGTCTGTGCTTTGCAACGTTTGAATCCAAGTTCGTGAAGCCGGTTTCTTACTGTTCTATCACTGACGTTTACTCTACACTTGCTCCATTCCGTATTAATCACTTTTGAAGATGCTTTTCCGAGTTCCAAGCAGATTTTCATAAGTTTTCGGTCCTGCAATGCTGAATTTTCTTTGGTCGGCCACTCCTAGGTTGTGTTTTAGTACTGCCGGTTTCTTTGAACCTATCCAGATTCGGTTAACAGTTTCAAGCCCACATCCTACGATTTGTGCCACTTCTCTCTGTGTTTTACCATCTTCCATATGACGAACAACAAGGTTTTTGATATCACTAGAATAATGCTTTCGTGCAGCCATTTGACTACTTTCGCAAATCGAAATTCATAAAAAAAAAGAAAAATAGTTTGACCCCCCCCCCCCCCCGTTATGTATGCTTTAAAAATGGAACAATCCAAAATTTGCATCGCAAAAGGGGTTACAGATTGTTGTAAAGAAATGTTCCGTTACTTTTTTCCACAGTTTCTTATGTTCTAATATTTTTTTCCAGCAGACACAAACTTTGGAATTTTTTTCTTAATTTCTATATCAACAACTTCGATGTCTTTTTGTTCAGATTGTAGCCTCTGAAGAGCTCTTTAATATAAAATTAACAAATTTGTGACCAGTTCTTAATGTTTTTCCTAATACTTAAATAAAACCAGCTAACAAGCAATGATGCATTATGTTCCAGAACTTTTTGCCAGGGGTATAAGAAAAATATCTGAAATGATAAGCGCAGAAACTTTCGTTATGAAATCGATTTTATATACGAGGTGTGGCAATAAAGAAACCGGATTGATTTTATAACTCATTTCCGGTCACTTCCATGAGTAGAACATTGTAAAGCACTAGATAATACAAGTAGCGCAAACCTTTTACAAGGCATTTACCGACAATACTAACTGCTGATTGGTTAGTTCTAATCACGTGGGTTGACTGCCGCCATCTTGGACCTAAAGATTTCTTTGTTTAGCATTGCTTTTAGTGTACTGTCTTTAATTTTATTTATTAATTTGTTTATTTTATTATGTTTGACTGTTTATAACTTGTCTATATAATTTTATGTATTTTATTTATTCATATTAGTTTGTATTGTGGGTTGAGTAGTTTCTATTCTTGTTATTTTTTGGTTTTATTTTGGTTTTTACTTTTATTTTATTTAATTAATTTATTTATTTTATATTATTCATTTAATATTATTCATTCTGATTTATTTTGTATTCATTTTATTTCATTTCATCATAAAGATTTATTTTATTTGCTCATTAATATTTACAGACCTTTACCCAATCCAAATTCTTGAAATTTAAACAGTTAAATCAGACTTTCGGTTTTTTTTTGTATTTTGAATCTGATTCTTTGTCGAAAAATGTTACTTCCAACCATTTCTCTGAAGATGTAGGTTATACGAAATGCATCAGCTAAAATAATTTACTTTTTCTCATATTGCTGAACTAGAAACGTATAGCTAGACCCATAATGTGGATTTATTGTATTTTTGCACGTGTTTTAGGAGGGAAAAACAAGTTTCTAATAAAATGTATGAAAATCAAGTTGTTTTAAGTAATTTACAGATTTTTAAATTTATTGACAAAAAATATTTCTCGAATATGCCAATGCTAACCATTATTAATTCACAGAAATTAACTCGTGTTCATTTAAAAATATTTCATCTCTAAATGAACTCTTTCAAACAGTAACGAAAAATTTCATTAATGTGATAAGGCATGAAATTAAATTTATTTAAAAAGGCATGAAATTAAATTTATTTAAAAAGGCATGAAATTAAATTTATTTAAAAAGGCATGAAATTAAATTTATAAGAATTATTCACTTTATATTGTTAAAAACTTTAAAAATCAAAAAGTTTCAGTTGTGAATAATTAGTGACGATGTCCGAAAGGATGAAAGTTAACGTTACTTAATATATAAAAACAATTGCATTGTAAAATGGACGTTTGTTTGATAAATTATTATTAACTATAAGAATAATTAAACGGTTTAAAAAATAATATAGCACATATATTTACTCATACCCTTCATAAATTCATGTCCCATGCTTAAATCAACAGTAATAAGAGAAGGTTTTCTCAGCTATTTTTCAAATAGTATTATATAAAAATATGATTTTTCCAGGTCAAACTAAATAAGAAGTGTATTTTAAATTAAACTTTTATTAAAAATTAAGTTAGGTTAATGTTTAAAGAGTAAAAATTGCTTGTGAAGGGCATTTCTAGCCTTGTTTTCTATTAGAGCTGTGCTGGGTGTAGGTCCAAAATGGCGACTTCCGGTCAGTTTGCGCTACTTGTATTATCTAGTGCTTTAGAACAATGACGTGTGGACTCCCCTCTACCGTCACCATTCTATCAGGTCGTTGCATATCAAACGTCGGATTTCGAGGTGGTTTCCACGTTTAGTAGCAAGTACCCATAACAAAGTTGTACATTCCCAGAGATAAATCTATCAGCGACCAGCTGTCTGAAATTTGCCTGTCTGCGATGATATTTAATAGCGTTTGAACCCAAGCAGGGGAGGGGGGAAAGGTAAAGAAAGAATGGTGCCTTTGCGAAGGTTAATGTCATTATAGGGAATTGAATTTCATGAGAAAATGAATCTAATTGCTTTCTTTCTTTTCTGTTATGGAAGTTGTTATGAAGAATATAAAGACTAACGTCCTGTAAGGAGTGGCCACAAGAATTTAAGTGTTTAACGACTGTATTTTGTTCACCCTGTATTTGTATTATATCCAGACTAGTTTTTACTTTCTGGCTAGAGAATTGAGAAGAGATGTTTGTAATGCAGTGAAAAGTAAAACAAATAAAAAATTTGCAAAATTGCTCTCATAATATTTGAACTCTGATTATACTTGAACTGTTATTTATTTTTTAAGAGTATAATTCTGTTTTAAATTTATTAATAATAAAAGGCAGTAAAGTTTAATAAATACACAATTGAAATTTTATTTTTGATATATTGTCATTCATTTTAGATTTTATCACTTTGTAAATAAGAGTTAACAGGAAAAGAAGCTTGCAGGCAAAACAGCAGTGGCGCCATCATGCGGTGGAACATAGAGAACTACGGAGTTTCACTACTTCGCCTTTTATGATTATGGCTTAACTAAGGAGGGTTTTTTTCATGTTTATGGTGAAGAGTGTTAAAACGTCTTAACACGGGTTTCAAATGCATGAGGCTCGTGAAATTTTACACGCAAGTTAGGTAACAACCGAACTTATCATTCCGTTCTTTATTTTCAAGTTTGCTGCCAAAACGCCCTTAAAAATTGGATCGTTCTACGTCGCAGCCCTTTTCGATCCTGCTTACTCTTGCTCCAGAATAATAAAACAGTGCAAGAGAAAAGGTTTGATTATTTCCAAGAATTCTGCGCCCTCTCAGAACAAAAAACTTAGGAAAAAATTTCGATTTTTTTTTTTTTTTAAAGAAACCCTTATACTTTCATGAATATACGTGCTATTCTCATATAAAAGAACACAAGAAGCCTTAGGTATAACTAAAGTTATCAACCGCAGAAGACAAATGTATAAAAACAAGCAACATTGCAGCGCTTCTGAACGAAAAGCGCACTCCCGTTCTTCTCGTACTAAGGCTTCGAGCAGTGAAGAGGCTTACGGAAAATTCGCCAACAGAACGGGCCATTGCAAAGAAGATTGGAATCTCTGTTGCATCGGTAAACTGTATTATTCGTTAAGATATGAAATTACAAGATCGTCATAAAGCCAAAGCTCACGCTTTGTTGCCAAGATACAATGCAAAGAGGCGAGGCAAAAACAGAAAACTGTATGGACGCAATTTGGCAGGGGACAAATGAAAGAACATAGTCGCTTTGGATGAGGCTTGGGTCTATTTATCGAGAGATGGCAAGACATAAGCAATTTTTTTTAGCAATAGACATGTGAACATCCGAAAGGTGGGATATAAAGCAAAGATACGAACTCGTAAATGCTGCCTACCATCAGAAAAATGTCTTAGAACACATATATCGTAATGATATCACACGGTTATAAGGTCCCTAGTGCGAAAAATGTGTATATCCATCAGCCACAATGCTAATCCACTGTCTAGTACTGTGCTCGAATGGATCAGGAAATAGGATTAAAGTTATTTCATTCTCAGACATCCCTGTCAAGTCACCGGATCTTCTCCCATGGATTTTTGTGAATGCGCTGTGCTTAAAAGACCTCTTCATGTAAGACGTCCGAGAACACTTTCTAGATTATGGAAAGCCTGTCAAGAGGATTGGAACAGAATCGACCTCGCTGTTCTCCTTAGAAAACTCTTACACAACAGCTGGTAGAGAAATGGGTCTCAGTAGACATAGAGTAAATGTACTTTCGTCACCATAAACATGAAATAATCCTCCATTTAAATATGCTTGGAATTTCCCTATGGAAATAAAGTAAAGACTTCACTGAGTGTTCACTTGCTCCATAAATTTCATTTTATTATAGTGAATGGTAATTAAAATAAAATTATTGAGTTTCTAAATTACAGAATACGAGAAGTTGAGAGGTTTGTTGTATATTATTGAGGCATACCTCTAAATTTTCAGGGTTTTTTTTAATGATGCATTCCCATTTAATAAATTTGAGTATTCAATTGTTAAGTGGCTCGAAGAGCTCAGCATATATTTTACTAAAGTGTCCAGTAAATTATTCGTGTAAGGGTATACGGTTCGTATACTGGTGTACGTATTAGGTCGTTCATTAAAAAACGGGCCAGCATTTATTGTAGGAAAAGTACCGTATGCACGAACCAGGAGACTGGGCTAAGATGTAGATACGAACCTGACGAATACGAAGCAGGCACTGTTCCCCACTGTTGGCAGCACTGTCGAGCACGGTAATTAAAAACAGATGACAGGGGCGCAGCGTGGCCGTCCAGTCAGTCATTTGCTGTGATTACGACGTGAAACGGCCGCAATGCAGGCGAGAAGGCTGAGGCTCATGTGTCAGGCCTCTTATTGTGGTGTAAACTGATGCGCTCACACTTTACGAAACTTCAGCGTCTTCTTGATTATGGCATGAACCTTACCGCGGCAGAGCCCGACTGATTCACAAATGTCCATGATTGTCACGCGAAGGTCGTTCCTGAGGAGCTCTTCCACTTTGCCAACATGCTTATGTCACACGCATGGGTGCTCCACTCCGCGGATCATCATCCAGCGACGTGCGCCCGTCGCAGAATCGCTTATTCCACTCTTTCACCCTTGTGACTGACATGCAGTGCTCACCGTACACCTGCACCATTCGACGATGGATTTCACGATCCCCTACAGTTTCATCTGTCAGGAGCTGCACAACACCCTGCTGCACTTGTTTGGATGCCTGCATTGCGGCCGTTTTACGTCGCGATCACAGCTACTGACTGACTGGCGGCGACGCTGCGCGCCTGTCATCTGTTTTTAATTTCCGTGTACGACACTGCTGCCAACAGCGGGGAACAGCGCCTGCTTCGTATTCGTCAGGATCACTGAACTCTAAATCAACTCGTTGTTTTAGAGTTCAGTGGCCAGGATCGTATCTACATCTTACATGTTAGCAAAGTCTCCTGTTTCGTGCATACGTTACTTTTCCAACAATATCCGCTGGCCCGTTTTTAATGAACGACCTAATATAAAGATATCATGCTCTTCAATAGCTTTTGAAGAAAAATTCATATGTAAATCTCAACAAAAGATTTTAATCTTACTTCATGAAGATTGTAAAAAAGTTCTACCGCTGTTGCTTGCAAAACTCTATGTCCTCTGTACGATGCAAAATATTGCGGCTGGTTTTTGGCTTCTTCGGAGTGGACAATAATCTAATAAAGCAAATATTTCATATGTGAACTTGAGTTAATAAAATCCATTTGAAATTGACTTACATTTGCGTTTGTAATAAAATATAAACACAAAAATAAATATAAACACATAGAGGGGATTAGGAAAATTTTTATCTCCTACCTGAATCCAACTAAGATTATACAGCTCTGGAAGTTTCAGTTCCATAAATGTATGCTGATTGATTGGAAGAGATTTATCTAAAAAGAAAACGAAGAGACAAATTATTGACAATGATCCAACTATACTCTCGAACGAAAGAAAAGGTAAGGATGTCCATTTAAATATCCGATTTCAATTGTTAGACATTTTTATAGAGGAAAATTAACAATGGCTAACGATTGAAATGAGAATAGCGTTTGTAATTTGAGTCTTTCGCATTTGCATTAAAAGTTACTTTGATGCACGCATATTACTTTTTTATTATCTGGAAAATTATCAACAAAAAACAGAATTAATGTGTAACGCTATTATAAAGTTAATTGGACACAGAATATTATACATTATTATTGTACAAGGGTGTTGTGCCAACACCTCCTAGAAAGAAAGCCTGTGAACTGAAAATTCTACGTTACATTTAGATGCAGGCTTAGCTTGAGCATTGAATGTGCCGTTCGCCCGTCCATCAATTGAAGTGCTGCAAATCCACTCGTTGCCGTTGCCAGGGCAATTGGATAGTCGCCAGCACTTTTTCCAGCAAAAATGATTTACCGGTTTCTCCAGGACCGTCAAGAAAAGTAGTCTCCCTTCTACCGTCTCGTTGCGTATCGCATTAATTATGTGATTGTACATATTATTCATTTAAGAGCGATGTTTGATCCACCAACTCTTGCAATCTTGCCCGTGTGTATGCTATCTCCAGCGATACCAGTGAATTTGAATCCTGGACCGCTTCTACTTCGTGATCAGCGAACTGGTGCAATTGAGGCATCTCTGGATAATTCTTGAGTCGGCGTTCACTGTTCGTCAGAGAATGGTCCAAATCTCCTCATGTGAGATACTGCACTCCAAGATTGGTTGCATCTGAGTTGAGTTGATGCTGATAGTCTTCTGTCAATGCGTCTGCACAACTATTCGACATTCGCTTAGGTTGCTGGAGATTACAATACGTCAAAATAGATGTCTGAGTTGTCGAAGCATTTGAAAAGCAATTGTCATTCTTCATCGCCCTCTGGCAGCCCTAGAGCTTTTCCAGCCTCCTGGAAAGTATCTTGCAATACACAAACAACTCTTCGAAGATCTTCAAATGACTTTGGACCACGAACATAGCATAGCTATCGAGCCTGTCGACTTCCATACTCCGTTGGATTCGCACAAGCATCTTCGACCTCCGCGATTGTCTGAAATTTTCTCTTCGTGGGCGTTATTACCCTATTCATTAGGAATCGTTAATCACAAAGTTGTTTGGTTATTACATGCATCAAACAATTATTAGCTATTTTTCGAATTTCCCACACGTAGAATTGAAATAGATAACGAGTTACTATTGGTCACTGGTCAATCCGAAGTTGAAAATTTGAAAATTTAAGCGAATATGCCGTACACCTTCTAGAAACAAGGCCTCGGCACGGAATACTCTAACGTCAAACAATAGGCAGCAAAGGCCAACTATAAATACAGACCAGGGCAGTCGAAAACAATGTAAAAGGTGATTTTCGACTGCCCCGGCCTGTATTTATAGTTGGCCTTGCTGCCTACCGAGGCCAACGAGGTGAATAAGGCCTGGAAGCGAAAAGGTCACCTGACCAACTGGGTGCTAGCAACAATCCAACCTTCATTGTCTCCATCTTGGATTTTAACAATCAGTATTTTTCCTTTCGTTGGAAACAATGAAGGATAGATTGTTGCTAGCACCCAGTTGGTCAGGTGAGTTTTTCGCTTCCAGGCCTTGTTATCTAGTAGGTCTCGGCTGCCTGCTGTACGATGTCAGAGTCTTCCGTGTCGAGGCCTTGTGTCTAGAAGGTATTGATATGCATGATAAAGCACTGTTAAGTTTACTTAACACTGTGTTATACAGGGTGTCCAAAAAGTCTGGTAACATGGCAGATATCTCGAAAATCAAAATTGAATTATTTCGCGGGGGAAATTACCCCCCCCCCCTTGTGAGGGGGGCTGGAGGGGTAACTTTGAAATCTTGAATAGGAATCCGTATTTTTAATGGTATATTTAGATTGTACACAATACTCGAGAAATGTTTTATTCTTGTTGTTTTTCAATTGATCCAACCGTTTAGGAGATAGAGGTCCTGAAAGTGTGGAACTTTTAAAGTTTTGAACTCAACTTTATCGATGAAGACAAAGCGATAGAGAGTGGGTCTTACAGACATTCCTATTCTTTTTTAATGGTCTTTAAGAATCCGAAGTCAGAATTTCAAAAATCCAATATTTTAAAATACACACACATAGACCCTGCCTCCATATGATTGCTGCCCCCAAAACTTTGCTTATGCACTAAAAAATTTTGACTTCGAATTCTTAAACACCATCAAAAAGTAGAATAGGAATATCTGCCAGACCCCACTTTCTATCTCTTTGTCTTCATCGATAAACTTGGGTTCAAACTTTAAAAGTTCCACACTTTCAGGGCCTCTATCTCCTAAACGGTTGGATCAATTGAAAAAACACCAAGAATAAAACATTTCTCAAATATTGTGTACAATCTGAATATACCGTTAAAAATATGGGTTCCTATTTAAGATTTCAAAGTTACCCCCCCCCCCCGCCCCCCCCCCAAGGGGGGGGGGGGGTAATTTTTTGGCTAATGAATTTCCCCCGTGAAATAATTCACTTTTGATTTTCGACATACTTTCGTACAATGCTTAGTCTCCGAGATATCTGCCATGTTACCAGACTTTTTGGACACCCTGTGTCACGGAATGCAAATGACATCGAGAATTCCGATGACGTCGTCCATCGATACCGAACCCGTTTCTTCCAGCGAACGAAACCGGAAGGTGGACGACGAAACCGAGGACGTCAACAGGAGAAATACGGAGGAAGAGCCGATCAGCGTGAGCAGCGGGAGATTCGTCGTGGTGAATGGAAAAGCGACAATCGAGGCATTCGTTGTAATGGAGCCAGCAGATCGAGATCGATAGAAGTCTCGTGTGGAAGGCAGAAGGCAGCTCAGCGTAGCAAGACGCTTCTGGCGATAAGGAGAAGGAGAGAAGGCATCGGAGAATTGTTTACGACTAGGTTAGCTTCCCGGCCTTCGACGGAAAAGAGCGAGGCGACAGAGGCGTCGAACGAGAGAGCCCCCGCCATTGCGAAGTTGCCAGAGTGGCAAGATGTCAGCCAAAGCGACAGCGAGCCAAATCCTGCCAGTTCTACGAATACTCCACGTTTACCGGGTTGGACATTGGAACACAGAAAGCTTATACTGGTAAGCGCCCACTTTCAATTAGGCCGGCAAAACGTATTCAGTTAGCGAAACGATGTTTTCCGGAGCTCGGATACAGTGAGCTACGAGTTCATTCAAGAATACAAGGGCTGTGGCCTTTTGGTATAGAAGCTTACCTTGACTGGTTTCTCGGCTTCACCTTAATAAATAATTGCGTTCCTGGCAATTGGTGAAACTTGGTGTGCGTGTGCCCCGTCCTTATTAGCACCGAAGTTAGTTAAGGAAATTTAGTGGAGTTTTTATTGTGAACTGTATCAGCTAATGCTTTATCTTTTTGTGCTTCAGCTCCCGAGTGGTATAATGCCCATTACTTATCAACGTTCACACACCTGTTCGTCTGGTAAGTGAATCGTACATGATAGTGTGTTAGTGATTTTTATTTATGTGTTCTTCAATGTCAGTGTTCAACCAAGGGTGTTTTTATGTCTGGTTCGACAAGTTATGTGATATGCATGACGGAGTTTGGGATGACTCAAATAAAAGTAATTTCAACCACTAAGTGTGTTATGTTCAAAGCATTTAGGTGAAATATATTCCGTTTTGTTATTATTCCATTAAGGACCCCGACTTTATAAGTTATCTAAACAATACGAAATTATGCTATGTATACTGAACTCTTGTGTATTTAATTTAAACTGAGAGACAGATTGTCGGAATTTTGGAAAGTCTTTTGGGACAGAACTTTGATTCATGATATTTGAAAAGAAAGTAGAGGTCACTATTTCATGTTGTGTTTGATTTCGTTCAAGTTGAGCGAACCTTTTGTCTATAAAGTGTTGTAATCTGTTTCTAATCCGTAACAGTATTATGTACCCATGATGTCCATAGCTTAATTTCATGCCTAGTTGTAATTAAGGAAAGGTTCAAACTTAGCCTGACAACTTTTGTCTTTATTTTTGTTATTCCTATTTAATAAACATTACTATTTATTTCTTACGCATTCTGTCATCGTGACTTCCTTTCCACTGCGCAATACTTATTTGCTGATTATTTACACGTGACACCCTGTATTGTTAAAATGAAAGATTTTTAATTGTTTACATTTTGTCGCGTCATTTATTTTTGTTGCGTCAATTGTTTCACTTGCCAATGAAAAGTCCGGATTTACGTGATATGACAGACTGACAAAGCAGTTTATATATTAAGATATGCTGAAAATATGAGTCATAGGACGATCTTTAGGTTGAATAAACATTTTGTAGCCTATAGGAACAGTTTGGGTGATGATGGTGCCCATGCAAATCGTTCAAAGAATAATTGAGAACAAAAAACAAGAATCGTTTGGAACAAGTGGAACAACTTTTCCTACTTAACCCATCGTAGACAGGAAACTATTTATAGTGAGATTATCAACCTAGTTTGGAATAATGTTAATTATCAACGTTGTGTTACAGGCCATAAGATTTGAAGATTCGACAGTAGCAGAGCAGTCGTTGAAGCTGCGAGAATATTGCACTCTGTAGTATGACGAATGTTACGTCTACAAAAGCCAAGCATATTGTATAAAATATACATGAGGAAAAAAAAAAGGTTCCGTTATGTGGATTCGACCTGGGATCGCAGATTTTTTTTTTTCCATCTACACGGTGTTACGAACTCTGTGTACAAACTTTTGGGGGGTGATAGAGGACGTTATTTTGAATATATTTTGCCAGTAGCTAGGGGTCGCAAATGAATTCTTGATGCATAAAAAATTCTCAAACGTCATAGATACAACAGCTGTCAGAGTTTCTATCACAGAATAAGGTGAGTTCAGGTAGATACGAGCGAGCAAAGAAGGGCGATAAGCTTTCATGCGAGGAGAACAATCGGATGGCGCCAGCCTTTGAAGAGAATGATAATTTATGCTTGCTAGATGCATGTAATATCTGCAATAAAGCCATGTTTTTAATCCTCTGAGCCGTAACCACCGAGAGAGAAGGCCTCTGCGATGAAATGTAATAGATTGTTACATCATAGATAGGGCACTGTTATACGTATTTCTACCAATAATAAGCCATAAATCTGCCCTAACTATGATGAAGTAACAATGCATTATTTACATCGCAGAGGCCTTCTTTCCCGGTGGTTACGTTACGGTAGAATGTGAATTCCATTGTTAGAGTTTTAAATCCTGATATAAATCCTATTGTGAAAGTTTGGGGGTTATTGTCACGAGAAGTGTATAAAACAATTGTTTATGACTTGACATGCACCATGATTAATGGTTGGGAAATTTAGACCAATCCATAATTAGAGAATAATCACAAGGACGCCTAATATATGTTTGTATCAGCAAGACAAATCTACTAAATATTAGAACTCTTTAGAGGACTTTATTGGTTTGGTTTGTTTAGTATTATGTCATTTAAGGACGGCGTTATAGGGCTGCTAATTTTGCCTCGCAAGGGTTCCTTAACGTGCAGCTGGCAAGCGACTACACGGGACCGACGGCTTTACTTCCCTTCCGAAGGAAGTGCGTGATCTCAGGATTTCCCCCTAAAAAAAATTCTCGTCGTCCTCGCCCGGCATCGAACCCGCGTCCTCAGGGATCAGATAGAGGACTTTATATCACTGGTGCTAATTTTTTTGTCTGGTAGAAAAGAGAAATGATATTTTTTTAAGTTCTAAATATTTTATTTCTGTAAATTTGAAATTATTATCAAGGGTGTAAAGTGTCTGTATTCTTAAAATGACTTAGAATTTTTTTTTCATTAAAACAATTTCAGTATTAAATGATAGTGGTGCTAATTTTTTGTTACTGCTTGTATTTGATTGTTTTGCAATGTTAAATAGAATTTTCTAAGGACAGGTGAAATCAATAAATAATGAGGGTGTGCAATTTTTGTTATATGCTCCGTTATAACTAAAAGTTTATTTTTAAAACCAGCTAGGCTAAATAAAATATTTATCACATTTTTTCAGTGAAGAGGATGAAAACAATGACGTTAACAAATAATATTTACTCTTTTTTATTGTAAAGAGATAATTATCTTTACAGAAACGCCTAACACCCGGATATTATACGAATGAAAACTGGAGAAATTTAGGTGAAAAAATTCTGAAATCTATAATTGGTATATACGTTCATTTTATCTTTCTTACCAAGTTGTTTACGTGTTAAAATTGTCATAATCGATCTTTTGAAAAGAGATACAACTTGCAATATGATTACCACATTTAAAAGATACAACTAGAATCTAAAAGTCAGAATAAATAATTTAAAAGGTATTAGCTCAAAACTTACGAACGTTTAAGTAGGGAAAACAGAACATCGTGTAAACGTTAGGGAGCGTTATTTGAAGAAATTAAAGAACGTTTTTGTTAGACTATACTAAGCAATTTTATATCCTTGTCAGATAATGCTGCATGGCAATATCGTCTCGACATTATGTTCAGAATTATTAGATAACGTCAATAAATTGCGTTGCTATAGACATTTAAATCATTTCAATTATAGTACAAAGTTCATAAAACTTCTAATACTTTCTTAATATGTTGTTGGCGTCATTTATAATTCAACAATAAACGTCATCAAGAATAATTCATTACTATTCAGTGACGATTTTATCGTACGCCTACCTCAGTTGTTCAAATTAATGATGAAAAATAGGAAAGAAAATTCCCCCGCCATCATTAATTTGAACAGCTGAGGTAGGCGTATGATAAAACCCTCACTGAACATTAATGAATTATTCTTTATTGAATACTAGCAATATTACCCGGCTTCGCCCGGGTGGTAAAGATGCGTTGAGTAAATTTTTTAACGATTGTTTGTTATGTTAAAAATTGAACTATGATTAACAAAGTATGAACGAAATGCAAGAAAATGAGAAACAGTCTAGAAAGCCTTCTCCAAACCTTTCATAATCATTTTAAACCAAACATGATGATTTATGAACAATGAACTGGGAACAAAGGAAAATTAATTTGTATGTACAAAAGTAAATAATAATAAAAAAATGATATGATAAATGAATCAGCTACATAGGCAAGCTGGGCATAGATTGTGCATTCAAGTCCATTTCGGTAAACAACGTTGTATGACTTCCCCTGTGGCGCAAAATCATGTAGATTGCGACAGCTGGACACGTGGGAGCAAGCAATGTACACTACTGTTTATAAAAATCGCAACACCCTGATGGAATGGTCTAATCCATATGCAATTTGCAATATTTGCATACAATGGGTCAGAGTATAAATGATTAGATTTTCAGAGTAATTGCTTGAAAGAACACCATGCCTCGACGACGACGAAGGGTACCATATCAACAGCTGACAGACTTTGAAAGAGGACGCATAATTGGTCTGCGTGAAGCGGGATGGTCGTATCGTGATATTGCTGCTCGTGTAGGACGTAATGCAACGACAATTATGCGTGCATGGAGGCAGTGGAGCGAAGAGAACAGGGCACACCGAAGACCAGGCTCAGGAAGACCCAGCACGACGACACCGCGAGATGACAGACACCGCTATCGCATGTGTGTAGCAGCTCGTACAGCCACTTCCACAGTGTTAGCACAACAGTGGGGTGCTACAGTAGGCAGGACAATGTCTGCTAGCACTGTACGACGCCGTTTGATTTCCAGAGGATTGATGGCACGAGTACCATTGTTGCGGATTCCTTTGACTCAAAACCACCGGCGCCTCAGGTTGCAATGGGCCCATCAACACCAACAGTGGCAAGCTGAATGGCAACAAGTTGTGTTTTCGGATGAGTCAAGGTTTAACTTGCAGCACCATGACGGCAGGATACGAGTCAGAAGACATCGTGGCGAGCGCGACCTTCCAGAATGCATCCTGCAACGTCATTCAGGACAAACGCCAGGGGTGATGGTGTGGGGTGCAATCAGTTACCATGGCCGTTCCCGTCTGATCAGAATCGATGGCAATCTGAACAGTGACCGGTACATCAGGGAAGTTGTGCAACCCGAGGTCATCCCCTTCCTGCAGAACCTTCCAGGCGCTGTATTCCAACAGGACAATGCCCGACCGCATGTGGCCAGAAATGTCCTCGCCTTTTTCCAAGCACATCAGACGCCCTTGTTCCCCTGGCCTGCTCGTTCACCAGACATGTGCCCAATCGAACATGTGTGGGACAGGGTTGCTCATCGATTGGCTCGTCAGACTCCTGCAGCAGCAACTGTGGATGAACTGTATACCCGAGTAGACAGAGCATGGCAGGACATTCCCCAGGCCCTTATTCAGAGCTTGTTTGACTCATTTGAACTTTGTATTTGAAGTATTTTATAAACAATTTTTCGATCATGCTTTCAATTTCAATTTCGTTTCGATCATCTTTCGGTACGTATTTTCGATTTATGATTGTGGAAAGTGATTCCTGGTCCTTTTTTCGTGTCTATTTGTACGGTTGTACGCGGAAACTTCGAGGAATGGTTTTGAATTAATTATTCCTCGGGCCCAAAATCGTCAAAAACAAGGAACTACACAGCTAAGAACACCACGGCTCACTCCTGCCCAGAACTGCCATGGCTTCAATTGGCTTCACTTTGGTGGCGATGTTAACAATAGGATTCGGGATCTACCTTTAATATACGTCATTGGAACAAACAGCCCGAGCAACGCTCGACGGGCATACCAGCTAGATTTTTGTTTTCAAAGGATGTCACTAGATGGCGATGCCAGACGAAGAATGTTTCATTTGATTCATTTTTTCCAGACTTTCAATGTGGCAGGTATACATTTTCAGGAAGCTTGCTTCTCTCACGGTCAGTTATACACTACTGTTTATAAAAATCGCAACACCCTGATGAAATAGCCCAATCTGCATTAAATTTGGAGCATTTGCATATCATGGGTCAGAAAAGAAACCATTAGATTTTCAGGTCAATACAATGCGTTTTATTGTCACATTAGTATCGGGCGAAACCACCGTGGGATGCAATTAAACAAACAAACATAAACCAAGATATATGATTTTTACCCCTTTCCCCCCTACTTTAGGGACATGTAAACCTTACTCTGGACCTAAGGAATATATGTTGCAAATATTAGCTCAATCGGATAAGTGGTTCAAACGTTTTTAGAACATTTACAGACGCACCCTCAGCCTGAATTTTTATATATAAAGATATGGATTACACCTTAGGAAAGATAGTCCCAGCCTGCGGACTAGGTAACTACTCTAACCAAGCCATGTAAATAGCATGTTCGCTTTCATGTCCGCAGTGGCGCAATTGGTTGGCGCGTTGGTGGTCTGAGCCAAAAGTTCCTGGTTCGAATCCAAGCTGTGGAATTTTCTTTTCTGTTTTTCATCATTAAAAAATGACATATTTATAGAGTTGGATAAATTTATCTAATTTCTCATTAGATTAACGAAATTTTCGGGCATAAAATACCCTTTGATAAACTCGATTTCGGGTGTTTTTTCGGAAATTAATTAAATTACAGTTATTGATGAAAATACAGAGTCCGTCAAAAAATTTATTAGATGTCGTCTATAATTTTTTTCCGTAGCAACAAAATCGAAAGTTTACATTCCAGTATTATTACATGCATTTAATGAAGACGATATCGATAAAAGAAGACCGCAACTGCCACCTAGACATAAGAGTTTGCTAGGAAAATGCTTAGGAGCAGCTGTTCAAAAGTATCTTAACACTTATGATAATCACTTTGAACACTTGTCGTAATTGTAGAAGTCAAAAAGGACTTATATTGATCGCTTGATGCCTGTATGAATTTAGTGTTACAACTATTATATAGTTTTTGCTTTTGCTGAAGTGTGTATACATTTTTCTGGCGGACTCTGTAGAAAAGAAAAGTCCACAGCCTGGACCCGGACCAGAAACTGTCAACTATAAGCGCTGATATCGTAACCAATTGAGCCACTGTCAACATGGGAGCATTACGCTATCTACATGTCCTTTAGGCTGATTAGAGCAGCAGTTACCTAATTCTCAGTTCGGGATTATCTCTCCTAATGGCGTAATATTCATTAAAGAATAACTCAGAAATAACATTGGCTCAACTAATTAGGGCGTCAGCGCGATTAGCTGAAGGTTCCTGGTATGGGTCCAGGCGTGTAATTTTCTTTCCTATTTTCATGAATAATTTAAACATGTGAGGTATGGCGTGTAATAAATCCTCACAGAACATACTTTAAAATTACAGTTACTAAGAATTATAAATATGTAAATGCTGTTAGTAATATAATAACTCAATTATTCATTTGAGTAATTATACAAAAATGTATACAAATGAGTTATTATACAAATTATATAAAAATGAATTGATTAATGACCAATTCGGGAACAAAACATTCTGAAAATTTTAGAGCGTTATAAAAGAAGTATAGAGTAAGTTAAAAAGAAAACGACCACCAAGGTTTAAATCAATATATAGCCAAAATATTTGACAAAATAATGAGTTTTTCCTCATTTTTATCCAGTTCAATCCCGTCAAATACGAAATGCGTGGCGCTATTACTGTCGGCGTATTACTCAAAATGGCAGCCAGCAACATGCAGAAAAAAGTACAATGTGCTATAGAATTTGTGAAAACGGCCTCCATAATCACTTTGCGGTGATATTTCAAGACGAAGGTTGGAAAAGAAGCACACCACACGATGAATATACCAAATTCATTAGAATAAAGCTAATGATTTGCCATTGGTGCTGTAACTCCCATAGTCACCTAACAGGTACAACATGGGAGTGTTTTTGTGATGAAATACTTGGTCTTCGTGCACCAAAGTGGCCTGACTTGGTTGATTTAAAACAGTATATACAGAGTGGTTATAATAAAACTTTCCCTACTTAAAGCACCATAGACAGGAAACTATTTATAGCACAGGTACCAATATCGGTAAGAATTATGTCCAGATTATGGGTCACAAGATTTGCATAGTTCAGCGCTTCCATTAGTACAATTTATGATTGCACTACTACCTCAAAGACAGAACTCATCAGGACCGTGCCACAGTGGACACTCATATCGTTAATCTGTGAGGATTAATAATCTACAAACTTGAAAAAATAACCTGTCATTTCGTAATTTATTTAGGCAGTATATGGAGTTCACTGTTAATGGGATCGTTTTCTTTTCGTACCAATCATTTTGATCTAACCAGTGTAATTCTTACCTAAACTTAACATAATGCATGTCCCAGTGGGAGATACGATTGCATTTCTTAAAATTCTTCGTGTTTTTTTCTCAATTCCAAACAATGAGAATCCCTTAAAAAATTTCATTCCGTTAGTAAGAAAAAACATAATTAATACCTTTTAATTCGTAATAAGCACAACAAAACACAGAATGGCATGAAAATTAAAATTTTACGATAAAAATCATTTTCATAATTGATTTAAAAATGCCTATAAGATAATGACTGATTGTTTGACTAATAAAAAATTTCCCTTTATAGAATGAATTCTATTATCTTGATGTAATGGTCAGATTTCTTGCTATATTTAAAACAGGTTATCATTCGTTTATTATCTACAGGGTGAAGTTTAAGTACACCGACAAACTGCAGGGAGTTGTTCCTGACTGGAAGTGGAGCAAAAAAGGTTATATCAACATGTGTCCGGAAATGGACGGTGCGCGTGCAAATCGTCTTGGCACACAGTACATGGCTTTTCAGATGCCATCAAAAGTAAAAATCCAGGGGTTTAAGTACGGTGATCGAGCAGGCCATTCAACAGGGTTTTCGCGTCCTATCCAACATCTGCGGAAGATGTTGTTGAGGTGTTGGCGAAGAATAATGCGGAAGTGGCCCTACATCGTGCCTTCTACCGTGGCAACAATGCATTTCCGGACACATGTAGATATGACCTTTTTTACTCCATTTCCAACCATTTCCTGCAGTTTGTCGGTGTACTTAAACTTCACCCTGTATAAGTTAAATATAAGCAAACGGACAATTCAGAGCCATCTATAACGTTATTTACTAACCGGAATGGTACCAAATTTCTCCGGGAAACTAATCAAAACATGAGACGAAGGATTCCAGCAAAAATTTCTGTAATTGCAAATGGCGCCTCTGTAGGTTAGGTAAGACATAAGCAGCGTAAAAGAAAGTTAAAAGATTTTTGTCCAAATCATCGGTGATATTGGCTACAAAGGTAAGCGGGCATTCAGCAAATTCAGAAAGAAATTCCGATATCCCAGCTCTGCTAACCAAGCAGAACTGATTTATGTTGCCTCAAGGCTCTTTATTTATGAAGTTGTTAATTGCTAGGGGGTGGGGTGACTGTATTGAATCATTATCATTTATAGCTCTATATTATATTATACAGTGGCACATTTTCCCCTCATCAGCAACATTTGTAACAGAAATTTTTCCCGGAATCCTTCGTCTCGACTATGCTTGTTGCCATTCCGATTAGTAGCTCGTGCTCTTGGTATTAATTGCGTATTGTCCCGGTATCGATTAGAAACACCCTGTACGCTGAATGATCATCTGAAACCGGAACCAATGGTTGTGAACGCATCCTTTATTTACAGTATGTCGAATATCTAGTGTGCTACCTAATTGTGAGATGCCGGTATGTTCATTCACTCTTCCTTCAAAGCTGGACCAAATGATAATTTCTATAAAGTGAGTTATTCTTGTGGACTAGAGATTACTTAATAATTAGGTTTATTCCACATTATTTCTATATTGTTTTGTTCAAATAACGTGTTTCTGCATAGTTCTCAGGTACTGCACTCGAAGTTTCCCAACCGTCTTGGGTTTGTGGCAAAGTACCGATAAATAAACAACTCTTCACCGAACAGCTCCACCGTATAGGAAGCGCTTAAGTTAATGTTCAGTTAGTTTTAGGCTTGCACAGTTCCGTCAACCACAAGCTGTGAACCAAAAAGATCACGTTTATGAAGATTATTAGTAATAATTAAGTTGTGGGTATACTACTTATGATATAGTAGACAAAGAGACATAAAAGAATAATTTTATTACAATGGCACTCACGCTAAAGAAAATTGCTTCGAACCGGAAAGTACATACGTGCAATAAAATTATTTGTGCAAATGATGTTCAATTCTAATTGTCTGTGATGAGAAACAAGACCATACGATCATCCTATCACTGCCAAATTTCACTATTGGGACGATACACTTCGGTAAATATGGCTCTCTTGCCTTACGCCACACATAGGTTCGAAGATTTGTATACAAAAGAATGTTGCATGACTCACATCCAATCGTTCCTGCGCTGTATAAGCCAGCAAAGACTTTCACGCATCAGGATAGACGGCGTGTTGTGTTGAAAGTGGTGATCTTTGTCTTATGGTAGCGATTGGTTGCATGGACAAAGGGTCAACTTTAGAAGCTTATGACAGTGATTTCCATCGTGTGGCTACATTATAGCGCACTGATTTTTAATTAATTATTAGTTAATTAATAAAATGACGATACTTACACAGAAGAAGAGAATTCTCTTTTTATGGCTCTAATTCGATTTAACACAGCCTCTTTTCCGAAATTCTTAATTAAGTATCCGCCTTAAAACTTGAATCTTGGCTCTTCACGTGCCGCGAAACATCTGCTGAAATCGCTCACTTTACGAGTACCGTCCCGGACTTTGGGGCTACGGCGTTTTGTTGCCAATCGGCCAGACTATGTGCTTTACCATCTCCATACCTTGTATTTCTGTTCCTGTTCTTTCGATTTCGGATAATATCAGCTTGTTGATATTAGGCGTTCTCAAATTACATTCTATGTTATGTAGGATATAAAAAGCCTATCAATTTATCTGCTTGGAAGTGGGTGAGCCGCTTGGACGAGGGGTAATTCAGTTGTTACGGTAAATAAAACCTTACATTATTACAGTTGTGTGGGCGTTTTATTAGTGCTCTCAAGACTAGACATCCCCTTATCACTGCCGAATAGGGTATGAAAATCTTCTCATCACGTGATTTATATGTAAAATATGGAGCAGCACACTTTTAGGGGTGTCTGAGTTCAAATGATAATTCAGTATATTATGGTTACCAAGATAGTCTTGCTCGACATTGAAATTGCTCCTGCACGAAGGATTAAGCTATAAATCAGCTATTATTTAAGAATAGGGGAATATAAAATAGTTTAACTTTTCAAGTTCTCTTTTAGATAAATAAGTGCGGCATAATAGTAACAGGCATCAAGCACTACCGGCCTTTAAAGCATCTTTAAGAAGACTTCATTAACTTTTATTTATGATGTTTATTTAAACATAGTCTTGCCCTTCTGATCGTTTTATGCTTTGTACTTAATTTAGCTCAGTCCTGTAGGCGAGGCAATTTCATTGTCGAGCCTAGTATTAGTGGAAGCATACCTCGAAAAACTCAGTAGAAATATTACCAATATAATGATTGCTGATACCCCAAAGATATTCAACTGAGTGATTAGCAAAAAAGATATCAGAAATTGGCATTCGTTCTTCTTCAGAACCCAACGCATTGATGATCGATGGATTAGCTTCAAACACATCAGGACAAACTGAAACGGTTGGAAACACAAGAGTCTCATTTAATGTAAATTTAGTTTCAACTGTAGAAGAATGGCCAAAAAATTTTTCCAGAAGAAGGAAAACTTGGTAAAGGAAAGCCGAAGTGCAAGCAATGACTGCGCAGAAGTGGAAATAGCGACGGATGTTACGATATCTAGAATTCGTGATAGCAAAACCATGGCTGAATCGATTACTCCGTTTCTTGTTAAATCTTCTAACCTTCCGTGGGTAATGATGTAATGAACGTGAAGGAAAAACGTACGGCTTAACGTAGACTTTACATATATTTTGTGATGAATGTAAAGCTTTCAAGGGAGTTAATGGATTGTGCAATGATGCCATTTTCAAATACTTATAGATCTGATCACTTTAGTATATTGAAATCTAAGGACGAAAAATATAAAAGAAGGTTGATTGTGTAACGTTAATAGATGCTTTTGTAAAAATACTTGATTTTTTTTTCATTTTCATAAAATAAAGACTAAATCATCAATATGGAAGTTACTATTAAAGAAACATCAGAATGACAAAAATTATACCAGGGGCACTCAAATTTGACCTGGACTTTATTTTTTATAAAATCAGAAAACAGCAAAAAAACACACACACACACACACACACACTCACAAGTTATTTCTTAAAGAACTCTCCTTGCATCTCTACACATTTTCCCATCGTTCTGGGAGCATATGGATACCGGTTCTGTATAAATCTTCAGACTGATGTAGAAACCACGTCAGGACACCTTTCTCACTTCCTCATTGGAGCCGAACCTCTGCCCTCCCAAGAAATCTTTCAATAGTCCAAAAAGGTGATAGTCACAAGGAGAGAGATCCGGTCTGTATGGAGTATGTGGTAAGATGTCCCTTTTGAGTTCTGTCAGTGTGTCCATAGTCAGTTTGGTTGTGTGTGATCCGGCATTGTCTTGTAAAAAACAAACACCACTGGTAAGGAGTCCCTGGTTGGTTTTGCCGGCTTCAGGGATATCCTCAAAATGTCGCAGTAGTAGCGTGCATTTATGGTTCGACGTTCTTCCAGAAAATCGACATGAATGAAACCTTTAATGTCCCAGGATACAGTCGCCATCAATTTCGTTGCCGACAGTGTCATCTTGAATTTCTTAGGTCGTGGTAAGTCAGTGTGTCGCCACTCCTTGCTCGCACGCTTGTTTTCAGGAGTATAGTGATAAATCCATGTCTCATCGGTGGTCACAACATGCCCTAGAAAGCTGTCACCTTTCCTGTCATATCGCTGCAGCAGCATGGAGATTTCCATCCGGGTGCAGCAGCATGGTATATTTCCACCCGGGTGGTTTTATGAACCTCGGAGAGTTGCTTACGGATCCATCTGGCACAGATCTTGTTAATTTCAGCTGATCGTGGATGATGGTCTACACACTGCCAGTGCTGATGTTCGGTATTGAAGCCAATTCTCGGACATGAATCTGCCTGTTGTCCCTTATCAGCTCATTTGTTCGAGCGTTGATGCCATCATTGACAGCAGTTGCTGGCCTTGCCTTATAAGGTTCATTGCCGGTGGATTCTCGCCCTCCTTCAAACTTTTGGCACCAAGCAAAGACGGATGATGAACCAAACATGACACGGTTATCTGTCTTTGAAGTCTCTTATGATTTTCAGATGCTTTCACACCTTCGGTGTAGAGAAACATGATGATTATTCATTGTTCTACTCTGGTCGACACAACGCTGTCCGCCATTTTGTTTAAAAACAAATAATCGGTTGTCATGGCAACCGGATGAGTGGTGCTACATTTGCATGACAGGCGGTAGTTGCCAACCCAGCAATGCAAGTTTAGTTTTTAAAATTTTTACAAAAAAATAAAGTCCAGGTTAAATTTGAACGATCCTCGTAGTAACAACTAAACTTATGAAATGGTTATGAATTATTTTGATTCTAATACTAAATGAACTCTGTATTTTATTCAGTAAAATTTATAAGAAAATTTCGAATTTTGTGAAAATTCACTCATTACATGCGCTTTCCTTGGATACGAACTGGCAATGCTGTCAGCTATGCTATCTTAAAAAAAGAAACAAATTTGCAGAATAATTCGATGAGAAGCTAATTTTCTATGCTGTACGGATTTTCAAAAATAATTGCATTAATTTTGAACCATAAAATTTAAAATGAATTCAGAAACGAGTTTCAAATTTCATTAATGATTAATTTCTCAAAGGCGAACAAGAAATTCTCAAAGCAAAATTTTCTTAATAACTTTGATACATTTATTAATATAAAGGCAAACGGGATTGATAGATCTCTAAATGCCTCTCCACTGATCAAAGAAATAACAAAGGTAGAAGAGTTATTAATGGAGAGAGCGTGGGAGAGGGAAGACAAGGCTCAGGGTGAAAAGGAAAATGTCAACGAGCGTAATTTTTCAAGCATGATAGAAGATTGAAAAAGGAATAAAATTTTCGTCATGTTCCAGGACCATTTATCATAGGTTGGCCCGACTTCATCATTGGGCTTAAATCCTGGTAGATAAACATTTCCCAGAGAGTTATCAGAGAGAGATAAAGAGCACAAGAGAGAGAGAGAGAGAGAGATTCCAAGTTGCAAGAACCATGCATTCATATTGTTACTTCATAATTCTCACCTTACTAACGGCAGCACTGCTGTGGTTGTTCAGACCTAAGGCGATTAATACTGGTCTTTCTATTCTCAATTTACACGCTGATGAAGAGGACAGGGTCTTCGAAAAATCTCATTTGTGGAATTGTGGTTCCTCTTCTTATTTGTTACTACTGTTTTTCACGGTTTTTGGCATTATACTATTAGTGCTATTTGGATGTTTATACAGGGTGTTCTCGAATAACGTATACAAACTTGGGGGACAGGTTCCTTATATCAAAACAAGAAAAAATGTTCATATACCAAAACATGGGTCCTAATTTGAACAATAACGAGATATGAACAGAAATAAAAATGGGCTACCAAGATCAACAATTTACAACTCAGATTCTATAATATCTAGGATGGTGAAATTTGGGAGAATAATAGGGTTCATACAACTGTGTATACCATTAAACTTTGGTCGAATTCCAACGAGTAGTTTCCGAATTAGCCATTCAATATCGTAATTTGTGCTAGTTAGTACTCAACATGTGAGCATGTGTTACGATGTTGAATGCATAACTCGTAAACTGCTTGTTGGAATTCAACCAAATTTTAACGGTATACACTGTTTTATGTACCCTATTATTGCCCCAAATTTCACCATCCTAGATTTTATAGAACCTGAGTTTTTAACTTGTTGATCTTGGTGGCGCCATTTTAATTACTGTTCATATCTCAGTTATTGTTGAAATTAGGACCCATATTTATATGAACTTTTTTTCTTGTTTTGGTATCAGGAACCTGTCCCCCAAGTTTGTACACGTTATTCGAGAACAACCTGTATAAATCATTTTCGACTGTAAATTATTTGGATTTAATTAAAAAATTGCAAGATACAGTTTTTTTAAAAATAAATCCATGTAACTGACATAACTTAATAATTGACGTAACATAATAATTATCCAAGATTATTTAGAAAAGGGAAAAATTTCATTAAATATACTGATCTGAAAACTGTCGAAAATTATTTAAATTCATATATACTTTACCTTGTTGGGCAAAAATAAACATTTAAAATTTTTCCTGCATGAGAAGTCCACAACGTCAAAAATATTGCGGAAATATATTGAACATTTCAGAGAACCTTGTATGTCCTTTTTACCATTTTCACCACCAGGGTAACATTTCCTGTGCCGCATTTGAATTGTATTTGCTCCACGTGTGTGTGAAGTCCACTGTTTATCTTCCGAAGTCAAACTATATGACTCCTGTCCATAGTCTATTCCCTAAATTTTTATATTTCTGGGCCCTCAATTTTTTCGGTTTGCTGCAGATATCAGTATAGTCTTTTCTCCTTATCCATACGCTTAAATACGGCGAACAGTGTATTAAGAAATGAAATGGTCTCTTTATAGTCTTTAGTCTTGTTCAAATTAGCCAAGTCTTCATTCTTAAAAGCAATTAGGAGAAGTTTAAATTATTGATGCAAATAGGAAAGAAACCTCCACAAACTAGAGTTGAACCACGAACTTTCAGCTCATCGCGCTGACGCTCTAACCATTTGAGCCAACAGTCGTCATGGAAGCATTACACTATCTATATGTCCTTTGGGCTGGTTAGAGCAGTTACCTAGTTCTCATCTAGATTTGTGCTTGAACAATAAGTGGCGCCACGATCATTAAATGCTTGAACAGTACGCCACTACTGTGACATTAATTACAGACAAGTAGCGGCGGCTTCCAAATGAAGTTCACAGGGAGGAAAACATTATTTTTACTCTGTCAATAATATTAATTATATTAAATATGATTAAAAAAATAGATATTTTTAAGAAGTAAACTACTGTGCCCACAATTTCGTCAAATAATTCACTTTCTTAGCATGTTGAACTCTGGCTGCTTCACTGCTAGGCTATTGTAGAATTTTAAACACAGGACTAGTTTGGAGCAAAGTGAAAATTTGCTCTGTGAGTTAAAGTGGATCTTTGATCAACCTACATCAGCTAATCCTGCTTGGGTCCCCTCTTAATCCAGTTCTTTAGCCAACAGTAGGCATATTTAAGTGGAATATGAACAATTACCATGTAATAATAACTCCACACCACATCCTCACTGTAGTGATTCTGATTCATGTTCACAAATAAGACCATTGGTTCAATCAATTATAAAAAACTTGAAAAAATAAGACGCAATGCCAATTCCTTAGAAATATTAACCAACATGCCAGTGAAAGAAGCTGCAGAAGATAGACAGATTAGAATGAAAAAAAAACTCCAATGGTCCCTAAATCAACATCAGAAATTTTTGTTGTCTCATCTACAGCGAGGAGTATGTAAATCTACTTATAGAAGAGTTGTTCCAGTGCTGTTCTTGTCAAGAATAGGCACATGAGGCATGCACTTCTTATGAAAGGATCGGACAATACACCTCTGATATGTGTTCCTGAAAACATTATATTTGTATTATTTTAATTTTCAGCTTAAACTCTATATTTAATTGTATCTTAATATTCAGTTTTATCTTTTTTTTTTAAGTTGCTTTGATATTGAATTTTTTGTCCCATTCCAAGATCCACTTCGCCACTATGGGGCAAAGTAAATTTTTTTAACTTTCATTTCTTACTTTTCAAACCCGCTTATCCGTTAGGGTCGCGGCAGCAGCAGCCCTATGAAGGATCTCCAGCGATTGCGATATTCCGCCATCAGGGACACGTCCTCCACGTATTATACCCAAACGACTCGAGCCCAGATTATCGATGTAATCTAGCCACGTGCTCTAGGACGACCCCTTGGTCATTTATCCACCGGCTTGGAAAATAACTGCCTAGCAAGACCAGTTTGCGGCATCCGTATCCCGTGGCCATAGCAGCGCAACTGAGATTTCTCAATGAGGAGAAGTAGCGGCTGAACACTTAAAGACTCCCTATTGTGCACTCTATCTAGTAGGGTAACACCTGCCACACTTCTGAGGAACCTCCTTTCAACCGCTTATACCTGGGATCGCACTCTTTCGTCATTAACTAAGACTCGTGACCATAGGTGACAAAGATAGATTTGAAAACGCTGAGATTGGCTTAATTTCCCAGCCTACGTTTTGTAACAACGGATCGCCACAGCTCACGTCTTACACAACTTGCTGCACTGATCCCAGCATCCAATTCTTTATCCTGCCGCCCGTCACTCGTGAATGCAATCTCAGATACTTGAACTTCTCTACCTGTCTCAATGGGGCTCCCCTAATATGGAGAGCGCACTGAGTAGGCTGTCTTGAAAGGACCAGAACCTCAGTCTTAGCCACACTGATCTTCATCCCAGCCTCTTCACATCGGCGAAGGTTGGTGCGAGAAGATCCAAGGAGAACAAGGTCGTCAGCAAAGAGCAACCTCTCCACCAGGCAGTAGCCCACACAAAAACGCTCATAGTCTCGATTGCCCCTTTCTATCTAATCTATAAAGATCATGAAAAGAGGAGCGATAGTACGCACCATTGGCGGAGTCCAACACCCACGATGAACGGTCTTGACTGAAAGTCATTTATCCGGACGCACATCCCAGAGCTTCTTTCGCACTTTCATTTTTATTGTTTAAATAAAAAAAATTTAAAAGGTTTATATAATTATCAGAGTTTACGCAGTAATTTGCAGTGTCTGTGCAATCTGAAAAACACAAAGGACTCAATTAGAACTCAATTCTGCATGAGATACATTCTTCATTCAGTTATGGTAATTTGAATTTAGGTGATTTATTTTGCCGCCTTCCCCTATGTATTGATTTTAATCTTGTTAAATATTTTTTCTCTAGTGGCCTTATGTTATTTACATCGTAGTTTGTACATGTTTTTCATTTCACTTAGAATATTAAAATAATTCATCAATTGTGTACGTTCTTTTATTCAACACTTAAATTCATTGAAACATTCCTCTTCCTCATTTCAGATATATTTGTCAGGATCAACACAAAATTTTATTTACGTGGTTTACGAACTTAAAACATTTATGAAACCTCCTAAAAATTCAAATTATTGTTTGAAAACTTCCTTAAACATTATTTAGCTATTGAATGATATTTGGCATGGATCGCATTCAAAATAAGGCCATGGCTTATTGTCTCTCCCCTTCATCGTATAAACAGAAAATTTTGTGCATAGTCGGCATTGCTTTAAATAAGTTTATTTAAACAGAAACTTATGCAGCTTCATTTTTATACCAAATTTATTTGATTTTTTTATACGAAAAATATATATTTTTTGATTTGTTCGAATATATTTCCTCGAATGTGTCTAACATTGATATATATTTTAAAAACACCACTCATATTTCGCCTTATTTTATTCATTTCAAAACGCAAACACGCTTTTCAGATAAAATATTATTGTGCTTTCTTGAAATTGAATTTATATTATAAGAATATTATTATGTTAAATTACATATCGAGGAATTTTTCTGGTTCACTGTTTATTGCCAACTATAAGAAATACTATAATATGAAAAGTTAAATCTGGGCTATATAGAAAGCATTTTTGCTACCATTATAGCATACAAAATCTGGGAAAATGTAAACGACATCATAAATAACAACATTTTAAATGGAATATTAATAAATGTAATAATATCATTCTGACCTGTATTACATTCTTAGATTCAGTGAATGGTTCCACTCCGTGTGCTGTGAAATGGGAATCGTATTATGATGCGACGACTTTTCTTCGCGATAACATTATGAATTTAAATCAATAAAAAACATAATTTATGATAGGAGAAGATCATTTCTATAATAAAGAATTACTCTCAAAAACAGGAAACGGTCTTTAATGGATTGTATTCCTTAGGGATAAATATCGTGCTCAGCACAACTTTCTAATAGATTATGACGAAAGGAAGTCATTCAGTTTTATCATAGTAGGAGATATTGACTATTGCATTTGCAGCCATTTTTTTGTGAAACAGATAATAGTCAACAGAGTGCGTTTCAACTTAGATTTTATACGAGTATTTTTTTCGTTTATCGTTGTTATGGTTATCATTTTGAAAACGCTGTGCTCGAAAGTCACATTTATGAAAATGATTTATATAAATGATGTTTCGTCTATATTCAAATCAAATATAAATTAATCCTTTTTTTGAATTCACATTTATTTATGAGAGTTGGAAACGTATTTTAAAAAGTATAATTTTCTAAAAAACAAAACAACATTGACAAAGCCAAGGGGAATATCTCTTCCCCCCTTCCACCCTCCCAAATGAAATAAATTTATATATTTGAATAATGATAGAAATAAGGGGTCACTCACAAAGTACGTTCGCTTCACGGGGATGGGGGGAGAGGATTTCAAAGCTGTGACAAAAATGAACGGTAAAATAGGGAGAGAGATTATCTACGAGGGGTGATCAAAAAGTAATGTCGCGTATTTTTTTTCTGGAAAATGACGGCAGATATGAGAAAATTGCGATATATCTATATATACAGGGTGTTTCTAAATGGAAGGACAATAAGTATCTAGCGTGATCCTTTCCATGATGACAAACTTAAAATTCCTTATGCAAAATGTTCAAAACTCAAATTTTAAGGGTCTAACATCACGCGAAGTATTCTATAATTAAAAGCTGGCGGAAAACGTAATTTAATCTCAAGAATTGCAACCGTTTTTTCGTGGCATAGCGCAGTTCATGATGTGAAGTATTGGTGCAGAAAGTTCATAAATGACGTAACGGCACCATTCTAAATTTTGAGTTTTCGACATTTTCGATAAGGAACTTTTTGCTTCGATTGATGCATGGAATCATACTATGTACTTTTTGTACTTCCATTTGTATATTTTGCTTGATCCATCCGTCATGAAGCGGCAATGCATGAGCAACATTATGCGCGGACCAATAATATGCGAGGACAAACAATGTATATCTCATGCAAGGCAAAGTTTCTGCAACAATAGGCCATAATAAAAAAAAAACTTGTATGTCGCGGGACACCCGACCGAAGTGAAACTTCAAGTGCATGATGTAGTCAGTGCTGTAGTCAGTGACAAACATTGGATGATGTAATCAGTGAAAAGTATTTTATACAAATACGAGTTTACGATCTAGCAATAGCACAATGTCTTAGTCTGAGTGTTAAAATTGTTACAAAAGCTCTAGAAAAATATAAATAATGTTTAGAAAATTTGTACTTTTGACATTGAAACGAGGTCTCCAGCATTACAATTAATCAAGAAATTTTTCTTGTTAATGGGGGGGGGGGGGATTTGAAAATGCGAGTTAATGCATTGCCAGAACGATGTTAACAAAAAATTTGTTAAGGCATCGTTATCCAACGATATAAGGGTTTTAGCATCAAAATGTTACGAGCAGTAGCGGCTCTTGACTATAATAAGTGGAGGGGCACAAATACAAAACTTCAAGTTCTTAGGCCTTTTCATTATTCAAATGTTAGAGCTTGATTTGTGATTTGGGCTCCACAGCCCCTGTCGAGACCTAAGAGGCTTAAATCAGTTTTTAGTGTATATTAGCTAAGTTTTTAGTAAACTACAAAGTATACAAAATTTCAGAATTCTAAGCCTTTTCGTTCAAACATTATAGTTCTGTTTGTTTTTAGGGACCCAGCCAGGGACCCAGAGGACTATATAAGTTGTACTGTATAATAGCTAATATTTTCAGTAATACACCACAAATATACAAAAATTCAGGTTTCTGGACTTCTGGTTCAAAGTTATAGCTTGATTTGTGATTGGGGCCTCAGGGCCCCTGTCGAGACCCAAGAGGCTTATGCAAGTTGTTAGTGTATATTAGCTAAAGTTTTAAGTAATTTTCTATAAGTAAACAAAATTTCAGATTTCTAGACCTTTTCGTTTAAAAGTTGTAGCTTTGCTTGTGTTTGGGGCTTGTGGGACTCTGCTAGGGCCTACATTACATTTTTGGTACATTTGAAATATTTTTTTAATACCACACTATCAATATACAAAATTTCAGGTTCCTAGGCCTTTCCGTTCAAATGTTTTAGCTTCAATTGTATTTGGTGCCTCGAGGCCCCTGGCGAGGACCAAGAGGCTTATATCAGCTTCCTTCTGTACTGGCTATATTTTTTTAGTACCACACAAAATTTCAAGTTCCTAGGTCGTTCCGTTCAAATGTTATAGCTTCAATTGTTTTCGGGGGCCTCCGGCGGGACCCTAGAGGCGTATATCACTTTTCTTGTATATTGGTTTTATTTTTTTAGAACCGCACTACTAATATACGAAATTTCAGGATTTTAGGCCTCTTTGTTCAAAAGATAAAAAAGGAACCATGAAATTCATACAAGTAGCTCCTGAGGGGCCCCGGGCCACCCTAGAGGATTCGCTATATTTTTCGCACCGTCGTCTGTATAGGGCCCACGTGTGTACAAAATTTCAAGTCTCTAGGTCAATCCTTTCAAAAGTTATGGCGTGTGACATACACACATATATACATCTGTACGGTCGTTAATAGGGTTTTAGATGATGCTAAAACCCTAAAAATGACAATGCACGCTAGCATGCGGAATGACTTCATTAAATCAACAATCACTGGGCTTCGAATTTTACGGATAGTCTTCGCTCCACAACAATCAAATGTTTTATTCAAATTATTAATTAATTTGAAAACTACTTAACTTTCAAATTTTAAACTCAATTTTATCGATGAAGGCAAAGAGACGGAGGGTCGATCTTAGAGACATTCAGATTCTAATTTTCGATAGTCAAATTCAAAAAAATTTGTGTGTTGCCGACCGAAGTGAAACTTCAAGGGCATGATAATAGTCAGTGAAAACAAGAACAGATGAAGGAAAAGAAGTGCATGATAATACCCCCTCCCCCTTCATCTGTTCTTGGCAGGTGAAAAACATTGGATGATGTAATTAGTGAAAAGGATTTAGTTACTAATAATGATTAAAAACACAGTAATTTAAAACATGAAAGATTCATTTTAAAAAATCAAAGTATTTTATACAAATACAAGTTTATGATCTAGCAACGTCATATTTTAAATGTTAAAATTGTTACAAAAGCTTTAGAGAAATATAAATAATGTTTCATAATGTACTTTATTATACAATAAACTATAATGTGTACTTTTGACATTGAAACGAGGTCTCCAGCAGTACAATAAATCAAAAAACTATTAATGGGGAAAGAAGAAGACAAAAAAAAAAGTTGAAAATTCGAGTTACTGCATTGCCAGAACGATGTTAAAAAAATTGACATTACACGCGAGCATGCGGAATGACTTCATTAAATCAACAATCACTGAGCTTCGAATTTTACGGATAGTCTTCGCTGCGCAACAATCAAATGTTTTATTCAAATTATTTTTTAATTTGAAAACTACTTCACTTTCAAATTTTAAACTGAATTTTATCGATGAAGGCAGAGAGACGGAGGGTCGATCTTAGAGACATTCCTATTCTAATTTTCGATGTTCTATCCGAATCTGAAGTCAAATTCAAAAAATCCGAAAAAAAATGGCAACACCAAACGACCGACTGCACAAATCCACTGTTCATCACCGTTTTGCATTATTTTCTTAAAATTACTTTTGTTGCGGAATGCTCTGTGGTATATTCCAACACCTTCTAGACCCAAGGCCTCGGCACGGAAGACTAACGTCATACATTAGGCAGCAAGGCCAACTATAAATACAGGCCGGGGCAGTCAAAAATCACCTTTTACATTGTTTTCGACTGCCCTGGCCTGTATTTATAGTTTGCCTTGCTGCCTACTGTTTGACTTTAGTCTTCCGTGCCGAGGCCTTGTGTCTAGAAGGTGTTGTACACAACCTGATCAAAGGAGTTGGGACACCCCTGTGAACACCTGGGGTGTTTCTCCTGGACTGGGCCCGCTCATCAAGGTGGACGGAAACCTCACTGCTGATGGCTACAGGACCATTCTGGATAACGGGGCACTTCCAGCGCTGTGGGAACACTTCGGTGACGGGCCGTTCCTCTTCCAGCACGACAATGCGCTTTGCCACAAAGCAAGATCCATATCCGACTGGTTTGAAGACATGCGGGTTGAAGAACTGGATTGGCCCGCCCAGAGTCCTGATCTCAACCCCATCGAACATCTTTGGGACGAATTGGAACGACGTGTGAGATCCAGGATGGTTCGCCCTACATCTGTCCAGGAACTGACTAAGACATTCCTCGAGGAATGGAGGTCATTAACTGTGGACACCACTTACCATTACTTGTGGACAGTATGCCATGTAGGGTGGAGGCAGTGATAGCAGCTCGGGGTGGTCCTGCACACAACTGATTGAAGCTTTTTGCGGCTTTACAGTAGAGCAACAGGTGTCCCAACTCCTTTGATCATGTAGTGTATATTCACGGTATTTTTTGGTTTTTGCCTTTTTGCAGATGTATATGCCTTGATTCCAGCTGCTGTCCTTTACGAGCTCGAAAATTTCGTACGCATCCTATAGATTTTTTAGCTTTCGTTTTATGTTTTTTTTTTCTTTTTTTGGGATTGCTTCTTCAGTTCGTTTACGAGCTCTATACGCTATCATGCGTTCTACACTTGTTTTTGGGGGCGAACTCTCCGTTTGATTCACATAACTACAATCATAAAAATAATATAAGCCCTGCATTTGCACTATCTATGATGATGCAGTACAATGTATTGCATTTCAACGAGGACTCCGTTTGTTGGAAACAATGAAGGTTGCATTGTTGGAACTATGTCACTTCCGTAACGCGAAAAACGTTTCATTCTAAGCATTTCACTCCCCAAGTCGTTGTCGCCTCATAAGAAGTTTCACTTCAAAAATCCGAAAAAAAATGGCAACACCAAACGGACCGACAGCACAAATCCACTGTTCATAACCGCTTTGCATTATTTTATTAAAATAATTTTTGTTGCGGGATGCTATGTTGTATATTCACGGTATTGTTTGTTTTTTGCCTTTATGCAGATGTATATGGCGGATTTGATTCCAGCTGCTCCTTTACGAGCTCGAAAATTTCGTACGCGTGTTATAGACTTTTCAGCTTTCGTTTCATATTTGCTTTTTTTCTGGAATTGTTTCTTCAGTTCGTTTACGAGCTCTATACGCTCTCATGCGTTTTATACTTGTTTTTGGGCCCGCACTGTCCGTTTCATTTACATAACTACAATCATAAAAATAATAATAATAAGCCCTGCATTTGCACTATCTATGATGATGCAGTAACAATGTATTAATTACATTTCAATGCGGAGGCCTCCTCTCTCGGATGTAACAATCAATGTTTTCCGTATGTTGGAAACAATGAAGGTTGGATTGTTGGAGTACGTCACTTCCGTAACGCGAAAAACGTTTCATTCTAAGCATTTCACTCCTCAGTCGTTGTCGCTGCATAAGAAGTTTCACTTCAAAAAAATTACTTGCGTTAAATTAAAATCAAATTTACAGATTCGAATGTTGTGGATAACAAAAGTAACTGACACGACAAAAGATAACAATTAGTAAACAGTAGCTACATTCAAAAACTCTGTGTTAGTCGTGTTAAGCGTGTCGTGTTGCTAAAATCTGATGTCACTTCCTGCACGAACCGTGTCCCGTATTGCAAAACATTACGGAGCAGGGGCTTTTTACGTCTAGCACGGAGCAGGGGCTTTTTACGTCCGTGGTCGTGTTAGTTCTCTAGCACGACATTGGCGCGCATGCTCACTGTGGCATTCCTCATCTCTCTCATAAAATCCGTAAGGATGGGAAAACATTGTTAAGGGACATTGTTAGCTCTAAAACATTACAAATCATAAACGTGCAAGTAATCACAAGCTACATTCAAAAACTCCGTGCTAGTCGTGTTAAACGTAAAAGCTGTAAAGGCGGAAAAACGTCGCTTCTTTGAATATTTTATAGTTATACGAATTAATTGCGCCATCATCCCATGATTAATTAGTGTAGAAGGAACTCTATTTTTTCAAGAACATCGGTTATGGAAAGCAGAAAAGTTATTTTTGATAATCGGAGAAGATTGGGTCGAAAGTAAAGTGCCTGTCGCTAATAGCTCCATTATCTCCATCTGGCGGGAAAATTGTAACCACGATAATTAGGACACGACTTACTGGATGCTAACGACCTGTTCATTTAGCTGATTTCCATTGTTGTTTCAGGCAGATAAAACAATACCGCCTAGAGAGAAAGCCTGCTCACGGAAAAATCATACATTGTTACATCACCTACGGTAGGGACAATTTCGTGCTTATTATTGATAGAAATATGATCAACAATGCCCTACCGTAGATGATGTAACAATACTCTGCCTGATCGGTCTCAACTCAAGTGGCAGCACAAATCGTGCTCGGCAGCATAGACAACACGAGCACATCCAAAAATTAACCTAGCACGGATCGTGCTATAGCTTAACACGACACGCTTAACACGACTAGCACGGAGTTTTTGAATGTAGCTAGTGTGATTATCGATTCCCACTGAATAGGGTAATAGCGCCGACGAAGCGAAAATTTATGCGAATCACGGAAGTCGAAGAAGCCTATGCGAATCAAACGGAGTATGGAAGTCGACAGCATCGATTGTTATGCTATATTTGTGGTCCAAAATCATTTGAAGATCTTCGAAGCGTTGTTGGTGTATTGCAAGATACTTTCCAGGAGGCTTCAAAAGCTCTAAAGGCCGGTTCAAATTCAGCGACTTCGCGGAGTGAAGCGTTTTCCCGAATGCAGGTGTTTAAAAATGCAGGTGTCACAAAGACGCGCGTGTTAAAATGCGGAGTCGTTTCACATTCAGCGGGAACGAAACGGAGAGCTAGGCGAACTTCCCTCTCTGCTTTCAGCCTGCGTCCCCCCCCCCCCCCCAGCTATGCGAACTCCGCACTGATTGGTTGTTCGATTAGTCTTTCTTTCATACAGTCTCTGTTGCTTTCTAGACATCGTGTACATATATCGTGATAACATGGCTTTCTTGGCATCGTGTACATGTATATATTATATTTTTTTATTAGGACAGAAAAAATGACAGAAAACGAGACACACGTGCACAAAAAACACGCTATCGGCGAATTTCAATATGGCCGAAGTGGGCTAGTCTTCACTGGCAGAAGCGGTTAGACTTCACTGGCACTGTTAGAAACACTTGCTAAGGATTCTGGGACTGGAGAGATGCTCACTCGTAGCTGATTGGCTGCGTATTAGGAGCGACTTCTGAAAATTCCAACACGGTTGGAATTCGAAAACCCGCGCAGTTGTCGGCTTTAACCCGCTTTCCGCCGCGAATTCGTTGAATGTGAAACGGCTCCGGCAACCAAAATCGGGGCCAATGCGCCAGATACGGCGAATTCGACGCGAAATCGCTGAATGTGAACCGCCCTTAAGGCTGCTAAAGGACGATGTAGAATGGCATCATTGCTTGTGATGCGTGAAGCAATTGCTTTCCAGACATCTATTTGCAATCATTCTGGCATTCTATAAGTCCCCAGGAACCTAAGCGAATGGGGAATAGTTGTGCAGAAGCGTTGTCAGAAGACCATCAACATCAATTCAACTCAGAAGCAACCAATCTTCGAACGCTGTATCACACATTAAGAGATTTGGACCAATATCTGATGAACAATGAACGCCGACTCAAGGATTGCGTCAATTGCATCAGTTCGCAGTTCAAGAAGTTGAAGCGTTCCAGGATTCAAATCCACTGGTATCGCTGGAGACTGCATACCTTCGGGCAAGATTCCAAGACTTGGTGGATCAAATATCGCTCTTAACTGAATAACAGCTGATTGTGTACAATCACATATTAAATGCGGTATGCAATGAGACGCCAGAAAGGAGACTCTGTTCTTGGACGGTCCTGGCGAAATCGGTACATCATTTCTGCTGGAAAAAAGTGCTGGCGACTGTTCGATTGGAAGGCAAAATTGCCCTGGCAACGGCAACGAGTGGAATTGCAGCACTTCAATTATTGGTCGGGCGAACGGCACTTTCAATGCCTGGATCTAACTGTAACTTCAACCTATAATACCCCCATTCAATCGCAACATGCAGAATTGCTAGGCAAGGGAGATCCTATAATATACTTCTTTTCGTATAATTTGTGGGTGTTTAATGTTGCTTATTGCCTCTGCTCGGTTGCACCGGGCACTACACCTTTGTAATAAAAAAAACTACTTACATGTTTGCAATGCTACTTTGGCGCGTTGGTTACATGTCGTGTTCGACAACATTGATAACGTGGGTTCAAATTCTTCAGAATGCACTTTTTAAACAGAAACAATTTTGTTTCCCGTACTTTTTTTGCCTTGACAGGCTCGGCGAAGACGGGAAGGTGAAGCATTAACCTAAAATAGCAGCTTATCTCATGACTCTTCAAAAACACCTGTGACCAAGAAAGCATAAAGTCTGTCTCTCTATATGAAAAAAGCTGCAAGACTGTATGGGAAAGCCACGTTTCCAATTGTCATCTCATTCACATCAACGCGCAGCCAATTAAAAAGAAACTGAAACCATAGTGGCTAAAATGAAACTGAAACAGTGCTTCATGTTTTTGAGCACTACGCTTGTAGCTTTTTTCATATAGAGAGACAGAGTATAGAGAGCGATATGATTCGCCCATCTCAACAGACTCAGGCCTCCTGATCTTTGGTAAAAGGCAAACAACTGCCGCCTACAATAATATTTAAAACATATGTAAGTGCCAGTCCGTCTTTGCCGAGCTTAAACATTTCGTGACGAATTTGAAGATCATAAGCATAAAACTAGTGTATGTAACAAGTTTGTTATGAGCATTGTTCTTCGACTGCACATAAATATGCCACCCTTGCGTGTTGTACGGAAACATAAGCACATAGTTTAGAGGAAACCATGGGTGATTTTCTAAAATCTGACGACCTCTACTTTCTGTGCGCTGGTGCAAAATAATATCACCATATGCACTGACTCCACTGCCAGGTAAAACCACAGCAACGTCCAAAGTTGTCGGTAAATTGTAGGGTCGACGGTTATTAGGTTGAACGTTTTAGGTATTAAACAATACAACAGCCAATTCCGAATAAACAGGTTCAATACAAGCTACAATACTCAGCGGGGATAATGCAGGCAATTCGTTTTAATACCAAAAATACCGTTACAGGAGACTGATTATTGTGTAGAGTTCAAACGTCGATAATTTCCCGTTCGCCCACTTATGTAATGACAATTAACAAGTACCAGGATCAAGCATTAAACAACATTGGTATTTACCTAGAGTAGATAGATACTGATACCTGATACGCCGCCTTCGTTTTGCCTTGAAAAGCTCGGCGAAGACGGGCATCTCAGCTAGTATTATATAAGTTCATTGCTAAAGTTCCCGGTTAGTGTCTTGTGCATTCGCCAAGCACTAGCGACGTGACAGTCCAAAGAAGATGGCAGTTCTCATTTCATCGTCCAGTGCTTTTGAGTGGCGGAGTGTTATGCGTTTTCTTTTGCAAAAGGACTGAATCCAGCCTACATCCATAAGTAAATTGTGTCGGCGTACGGAGGTGATATCGTGCAGCTTCGTACAGTATAACGTTGGTGCAAGGCTTTTAAAGAAGGACGAGAGGACCTGCCGGCCGCGGGAATCCTTGACTGACAGCAACATTGCCGCACGGGAGAAAAAGCGGATTACCGTGAGAGAAATTGCTGCAACGTTGGACATTTCAGATGGGACGGCGTACGACATTGTTCACGAGCAGCTTGGCTTTCGCAAAGTGTCATGCAGATGGATGCCACGACAGTTGACGGCCGAACATCAAGGCGCTCGTTTCGATGCTTGTTTGCTGCATCTCACCCGATACCAAGAGGAGGGTCAGGATTTTTTAGAGCGAATCATCACAGGCGATGAATCATGAGTCCACCATTTCACGCTCGAAACCAAGATGCAATGTAAACCGAGATCTGTAAAACAAAAGGAAATCTTAGTGCTTACGACAGCAGTAAAATTGATTGTTTTTATGGCTAAACAATGCTAAACAATGTTTCAAGAATTTTTGCCTCCCGGTTCGTAACTTTTTTATTTGTTAACCGATTTTCAAAATTCTTTTTGTATCTGATGCTTACATTGTCCTCTATGTAATGCATTATTCACATCTCGATAGGGTCCCCATTCCTTTCCACGCATTGGGCCAACCCGTGACTAGTCTGGTGAACCCGTCGGAGAGGAATCCCGGGGTTGTTGTCAACACCAGAATTGAATGACAGCTTTGGACCCTCTTCTGCAGCACGATAACGTCCGCCCGCACGCGATCGCCTCACACAAGAGGCGTTGCAGCGCCTACAGTTCAAAGATGAAAAACTGCAGTTCAAAGATGAAAGATGCTATTCAGTCCTCGTGTCAACAGCAACCTCGGAAATCCTAAGGAGGGTTTACTTCCACCCCCACCCTCCAATCTCCGAATCTCAGTTCCATTGAGACTTTGTGGGATGAAGTTGAAAAAGCAATCAGGAGCTGCAACCACAATAACCAAATCTGACACAACTGAAAGTGCTATTCAGCAAGTATGGTTTCGGATTTCACAAACCACCTCGAGGAGTCCATGCCAAGAAGAATCGATGCAGTCCATCCCAAAAGGTGGGCCAACAAAATACCAAGAAGGTAGTTATAATAAATGGCCACTAAAATGCCTCTGCTCATGCACGTAATTATGGCTCATTTTTATGTGAATAATTTCCTCCTTTAACCTTTTCCCAGCGGAGGTGGCCTAATCAGGCCACTTGTAGCCATGTCAATTCCATATAACACATTACAAAATTTAAATGCATATAACTGAAATTCTATTACAGATAAATTGCTAATTTTTTTTTTATTTTTTTTCAGATGCACATTACTACTAGTAAATCCCTTAAAATTTTTAAAATTAAATGAGAAAATATAATAAAAAATGATTTTCCACAGGTGTTGTCAAAGGAGGGGGGGAGGGCTGAAATTATGACTATAAAAAATGCTTATAAGAAATTTTCTATTATCGATAAAAACTTCAAACTGCTTTTGTTGAATTCTTGAAAGCTTTATAATTAACTGCCAATAAATTATATACCATAAATTTATTTATAATCAATAATATTCGAAATTTTAGAAAGCTTGTGTATGAAGAAACTTAGCAATATCTAAAATTACGAATTTATTAAAAAATTCCAGAGCACATTTAAACCATTTAATGAGTGAATTATATTAAAATGATACCTTTTATTTATGTTTAAATTTTTTTTTTCGTAAATTACATTTTATTCATAAGTTATTTCAAAAAAATTTAAACCATTGCTATCAGGATCGTTTCTTGATGACGTCATTTGAGATTGATCACTTCTCAGAATATGAGGAAGTTAGATAAGGCCACATCTATGCTTTATCAAAGAAAGAGATTAAAATCCTATTATGTGATTTTCTGGCTATTGTCAGGCAGGTGTGACCCATTTAACAACAAATTACGTAGGTATTTGAAAAGAAAAAGTAAATATATTCTACATTCAGTTATATAAAAAATCGTTAAAAAAAAACAAATAAAGATATTAAAAAAATTTTTTTTGCTTTATTTAGATAAGATTTCTCCCTAAATTTTGTTTTTTTTCAAATACAAAATTATAACATTTGTAATTTTTTAAAAAAGGATTAAAACCAAGTTTTTCAAATAGAAAATTTTATTATACATTTTAATGTATTGTTTAAAAAAAACCCATTACTTTTAATCGATCAAAAAAATTACTAATCAAAAGCTATTATATTCAAGATCACAAATTTAAAATTTTAAAGCAGTATATCAGTTATTGAATTTTTTAAAAAATATTTTCTATCCCTCTGTAAGAAGAATCATTTTCTCAAGAAAATAGCTGGCTGGGAAAAGGTTAATGGATGTATTCGAATGCATTACTACTGCATAGGGAGGGGGTTGAGAAATGTTACAAAGTGTTACATAGGAGAGGGTTGGAGTTAAAATTATGTGATTTTTAGCGAATGTATTTTGTGAATGACCCCTAAAATGTAGGCAGGAGAAATTTAGAATATTGGTATTGGCTTTATTCTACAGATATAGAGCTTGTTTTTAGTTCGACATGCGATCAAAAAAGTTCCGGGGCTGGTTCATTATAAGAGAAAGTAATTTATTTAAATACATTTATACAGTGCCCCCTTCAAAATAGTCCCCTTGCGAAGCCAAACAATGAGTCCAACGTTCCTGCTTCTTGAGGGATGTGTCCTGGAATTCTTTTTGTTAAAGCGAGTCAAGCAACTTTCAATCAATTGTATCAAAACAGCGACCTTTCAACTAGATCTTCATTTTCGGAGAGAGAACAAAGTCTGCAGGAGCCAAATCTAGCAAGTAGGGTGGGTGTGGAAGCGAAATCATGTTGTTTTTTGCAAGAAACTCACACGTGAGGAGAGCTCGGTGATAGGGTGCATTTTTGTGGGGGGATCCAGTATTTTTCAAGTCACTGATCTGGTCGCTTTCGCCGAACGTCCTCCCTCAGATTCCTCGTTGCTCGAATTTGCTCGTTCTCAAATTTAATGTCCATGATAAAATCGCAGACGATCTCACAACAGTAGTATTTTTTCAGTCCCCAATGCACATGAAACAAAATCATTTGAAAATCATTTTTTTTTGTTTTGTTCGGAATTCCAAGCCGAACAAGTCATCAATTGGAATCTTTCGTGTATCTGTTACGGTTTTTAAGATAGGATTTGAATGTGTCCTATTTTGCATATTTGGGATGATGAAAAGTGCACCATGGGATAGGTTATCGACAACTTCCTATTCATTGAATTCATCAAAATTGACGAAATTAGAATAGGGAGCTCATCTTTGTATCCACCCTGTATATACTAGATGGAACCCGTCAAAATTTGACGGCAAACTGCGTGGTTTCATAAAAAATTATAATCACTCCTTTCCACAAAGACGTCACAATCAAGAACTTTGCTAGCATTCATGATCAAATTAACAACAATTACACACAACAATTAACGACGATAACAATGATCAATGCGCATGCACAGAAGTGCCAGTTTTGCTCTTAAAAATTGCTTTGCGTTTTATAGGATTGAAAGGTTGTTACAAATTACGAATAATCATCAAGTTTCTCCACGATGAAGGTGTGAAAGCATCTGAGGGCCCTGTCTATCTCATCATCCGTCTTCGCTTGGTATCAAAAGTTTGAAGGAGGGCGAAAATCCACTGGCAATGAACCTCATAAAGAAAGGCCAGCAACTGCTGTCAATGATGGCATCATCGCACGAATAAATGAGCTGATAAGGGGCAACAAGCAGATTCATGTCCGGGAATTGGCTTCAATACCGAAAATCAGCACTGGCAGTGTGTAGACCATCGTCCACGATAAGCTGAACTTCAACAAGATCTGTACCAGATGGGTCCCTAAGCAACTTTCCGAGAATCACAAAACCACACGGGTGGGAATCTGTTCCATGCTGCTTCTGCGATATGACAGGGAAGGTGGCAGCTTCCTAAGGCGTGTTGTGAGCACCGACGAGATATGGAATCATCACCATATTCCTGAAAGCAAGCGTGCGAGCATGAAGTGGCGACACACCGACTAACCACGACCTAAGAAATTCAAGATGACACTGTCGGCAACGAAAGTGATGGCGGCTGTATTCTGGGGCATTAAGAGTATCATTCATGTCGATTTTCTGGAAGAACGTCGAAACCTAAATGCACCCTACTACTGTGTCATTTTGAGGACGTTCCTGAAGCCAGCACTAAGGAATATACGACCAGGACTCCTTATCAGTGGCGTTTGTTTTCTGCAAAGCAATGCCAGACCACACGCAGCCAAACTGACTAAGGACACACTGACGGAGCTCAAATGGGACATCTTACCACATTCTCCATACAGATCGGATCTCTCTCCTTGTGACTATCACCTTTTTGAACCATTGAAAGATTTCTTGGGAGAGCAGAGGTTCGGCTCCAATGAGGAAGCGAAAAAGGCTGTCCTGACATGGTTTCGACATCAGCCTGAAGATTTCTACAGTATCGACATCCCGATGCTCCTAGAACACTGGAAAAATGTGTAGACAAACAAGGAGAGTTCTTCGAGAAATAACTAGTGTGTGTGTGTGTGTGTGTGTGTGTGTGTGTGTGTGTGTGTGTCTGTGTTGTTTTTGTAGTTTCCTGATTTTATAAAATAATATAAACCCAGGTCAAATTTGAACACCTTTCGTACATGTATATGTATTTTAACACTTCAAAGGTAAATGTGGCTCCACAAATAAAATATATTTATTGTAAATCATTAGTTAAATGCTTCCCCCTAATGGTTTATTCGCTTTAATCAAATATTTGAACAAATAGTTATTTTAATGTTTAATGTGTACGTGCTTAAAATGTCATTTATACCGCTATTCTTATTAGCACTCACATAATCAACAGCACTTCATTTGATCTTATTATATCTTTAAAACAAATCAACTTTTGTAATCCAACCAAAATATTAGATTAAAGAACATGATGTTCCTTAAAATGATCCATTTTTAAGATTAACACCATTTACCTAATCTGAAAGTTATGCTGTAATCGTTTTGTAAACAGCCATAAAGCACCGCAATTAAAGATAAGAATCTAACCAATACAGTTTTTTCATAAAAGAAAATTTAATACGAATAGAGACCATTACCTTCAAAAATAATATGAAGGGCACTCGTATTAAATTACATTTAATGTTTTCCCCACACAAACAGATCAGTTACAGTTCCATTCTGAATACAGTCTCCGTTCAACTGTATGCACTTATGCCACCCACGTGGCATCCTCTCCTCGAACTTTTTTTTGAGTGCGTTTGCAGCCAGCCTAGATAGCTGCTTACAATTCTTCCAAATCTGCAAAATGATGATTACACTAGACAACAGAATTTTGGTTTTTTTATTACAAGAGTGTTAATAGCTGAATTTTATAGCATTTTTGGCGCTCATTTCAAATATGTAAGTAGTTTAATTCTATCAGGCATAGTTTTTTGTAATTACAATTTTCTGTTGTTAGACAAAAAAACATTGTGAAGATAGTAAAACAATATATGCAATTTGTACATTCCCAAAATCTGCTTCTTTTGGTATATTTTGCTGCATGTACGTACATCAGTCTTGAGATTCCTACAGTAATCCGCCCTCATTTTTGGGTTCCATTTTACCTGGTAGCGTGATTCCATGGTGAATATTTCCTGGTGAAAGCGTTCTCCATGTTCGTCACTCAGAGATCTAAGATTTTGGTAGAGAAAAATTCAGATGAGAATCTAAGAAGTGGATCTTTAGTAATATATTACATCCAAGTGCTTTATGGTTTTTAAGAAGTTCAGTTATATATTCCCTGTAGTTATTTGCATTATGGTTTCCAAAGAAGCGGTATACAACCTTTTTAAAAGATTTTCGTGCAGCAGCGTCACAGTCATTCAAACTATCTTCAAATTCATCCCTCATTTGAGCCTGTTAAAGTTAAAGTGGTGTAAGTGCATTATCAACAGTTTTGAGATATAACGAATTTTAGTAGAATAGAGGACAGCACTGCTGACTGCATAAACTTACTCTGCCATCTGTGAAACTGTTTGGGGAAATAGGAGTTACACCACTACTCCTATAGGTAGATTGACATATTCGGATTTCATTTCTAGCATTAACTCAGATTTTTTAAAAAGTGAAGTTACACCACTTTGGCTTTAACAGGCTCATTTATTAGTTTTCTTATTTGCAATCCAGCACTGTATACTTTCCTTTATCTTACAAGGGAACTATGAGACCTTAAAAATGGCGGATGACAATGTGAGTAAAGCCCATCAAAGGAAGTCTACGACAAAAATGTGAGGTGTAGTTCAGAAGTTAAAGCGTGTTATTTCATTTACCAGGTTATTGCACATATGCAGCAGCTTACTTGAGTTTCGGCAGCTCTTACATCGTTCATACTGGTGAGGCCTCGAAGAAGCTCTACCCAGCTCCAGAGTGCTTGTGCTCACCCGGATCCAGGTCAAAGAACATGATAATCTATTACTTTCACCAAAATGGCGCTTACCTCGCCTTCAACGGTCAAACTAAAAATGGTTGATGAAAATAGGAAAGAAAATTCCACAGCCTGGATTCGAACAAGGAACCTTCTGCTCACCGTTCAGACGCGCCAACCAATTGCGCTACCGCGGACATGGAAGCATTAACGCTATCTAGATGCTCTTAGGGGTATTGCTCCATGTCCGCAGTGGCGCAATTGGTTGGCGCGTCTGCACAGTGAGCAGAAGGTTCCTGGTTCGAATCCATGCTGTGGAATTCTCTTTACTATTTTCATCAATTATTTAAACATCTGATGTTTGGCGTGTAAAAGACCTCATAAGAACATTCAATAATTATTCATTAAAAATGGATGTAACTTGTGTTTACAGCAGTGACTGGCGTTCAAATTATGCATGTGCAGCCACCTCCCTTTCTACATCTACCCACGAAATTTGAGGGCCACCTGCCAATGACTAGGTCAAATAGATCCCTTATTAACATCACTATAACAGGGAACTTGTTTCTTAGAAAGTGAAATCCATTCTCGTTACGATACATTGCTTTAAAGGGATTGATGGGTATTTATATCCAACATGAAGAAGGACTTCATTCCAACTAAACTTTGAGGAGTCTATAAAAAGATGTCATTCCTCAGGAGGGTGCATATGTCCCAAAGCTTTAAGAAAAGATTCCAAACAATTACATTTAATGATGAAAAAGATTCCAAACAATTAAATTACATTTAGAAAAAAATATGTCATGAGTCTTATGTGTATCATTTGTGAATATTTTAATTACTGTGTAATAATAGTAGTAATACTTATTTTCCATGGCTATTTATTAACTAAAATAAGTTATAGATTATTTAGCAAATTAAATGCTGCAATAAATAAAATAAATAATAATATATTGTAATTACATTGTCTATGCATTTGCTGGAAAATATGAAGGGCAATTATAAAAAAAACATGAGACCGATAGGGAAATTCTGACTTAGTATTCGGAACCAGTGCCCAAAAATACCCAGCTTAGACAAAAGTATCCGGTCACATGTATTAGGAGAGAAAACAATGTTTTATTTCATAAATTAGCAATGACAGTTTCCATTCTTCTGGAAAGGTGTAACGTGCAAAAATATCTGATAATGGCAGATATGCGCAGTGGAAATATGAAAAGACACGTACAGGGAACGGGTCAAAAATTAAATAAAGTTTATTATAAATATGTAAATAAATAATGGGTAAATAGTAAAATAAAAAGACAAATCAATGATAAAACCTACTGGCTAGGTTACAAACCTTAAATTGCAAATATTTAACGTGTAAAAGAAAACGTAACGCTACACAATACAATAAATAAAGCCTTATTGCATCACAATAGCTTACTGTCTAAAATACTAACGTGAATTTAAATGTGCATTCCATCACTATAAACTAAAATGACTTATTCTAGTAAAACACATTTCACTTTAAGGCAACAATAGATTTGCGGTGACCAATAAACAGAAATTCGTGCTTAACTTTATAACACCATCTTTAGTCAATCTCAGGCACTAAAACAACAAGGGTCAACAGGCTCGCTAAACAAAATTTCCTCTAACGAGGTGACTCATAACACCGTCGAAAAATTTCAAATTACAATGGCACGGTAAAAGTCAAGTCCGGGAATACAAATGAAATTCCTTTACAAAGAAATCAATTCACAGAACTCGAAAGTTCTAAAACGGTAGCACACTGCAAAAATACAAAAAGCAATTACATCTATGGCGATGACAGACACGTGCTACTAAAAATAAAACCAACTGCATTAAACATGAAAATTATGCCGCTCTTTAATTAGCGGCTACACACATATTCAACGGAAAGCTAAGATTAATTGTGGTAACCTTTATTAATTCCGTGCTAGCGTAAAACCTAGCAGGTCGGCAAAATAGGCGTACATACCAAAAGGCCACAAGCCTATTACATTAGTCTCACTGCATACGCATAGGCAGTTTAACTCCAAGAAACTACGTTTAGTTAGGACGGCACTACTGCCCACAATATAATTCACCTTTGTGAGGCTCCTGTAGCTCTCTGCGACGGATCTGATACACAATCTCGGGCTAGAAACCACCGGAAACAGCGGAACCAATTTGCTGCTCCCGTCTTCGCACGGCGACGTTGGCAAATTCACCGCCACGTCGGCTTCCCGGCAAGGTCCGCTCTTTTCACTAGCAGCGTCCGCATTCCCTTGCCTGCGTTCTCGTGGAGCCGAAAAATGTTTTCTTTCTCGCTCCCGTCTGGCCACGCAGAACAGTCCTCGGCCCGGGTTATGCCGGCTAACCATGCCACGATCCGCAGATCCTCCTACCACCGTCCATATCGATGATTTCTCTGCTTCTTCCTCGCTTTTCCACTCGAACTTCGCGCTGGAACTTCTCTGTCGCTCTCGATTGGTTGATGCCTGTTGACGTTGATGTTGTCGTTGCTGACGCCGCCTCGCTCTCTTCTCCGATGGAAAGAAGATACGAGTGCGAAAGCGTACGTCATTGTCATCGGATTTCTTGATGGAGGTCGAATTCCGTGACAAAAGGCTTTTCATTAAGCTTTGTTAAGTAGCAGATGGAATTTTGTACCATTCTGTAACCAGTATGTTGGCGAGATCGGAGGCGAATGTTGGGCGACTCGGTCTGTTCCGTAATCGTCGTTCCAATTCATACCAAAGTGATTCTTTGGAATGTAAATCCGGAATCTGGGCAGGCCAGTCCACTTCTTCAACTTTCATTTCATGGCGCTATTCCTGTAAGACCTTGCTTTGTGAGCAAGAGCATTATCGTGTTATAACAAGAAAGGGCCATAACCCGAATTGTTGCCACAACGTAGGGAGTGCCGAATTGTCTAAAATGTCTCTATACCCTTCACTGTTGATCGTCTCCTTAACTGGTCGTAAGGGTCCTAGACCATAGCATGAAAAGCACCCACACAATATGAAACCGCTACTAATTTGACAGTTGGAACTGAAAGCGTTCCTCTGGCAATCGCCAAACCCACGCCCTTCCGTCGAATTTCCAGATGCTGTACCGTGATTCGTCACTTCAGAGAACACGTTTCCACTGATCTAGAGTCCAGCTGCGGTGAGCTTTACACCACGCCAAACGACGTCGTCATCACCTTGGTGATGTTTTGTTTATAACCTGCAGCACGACCGTGGAATCACATTTTGTTCAATTCCCTACGAACAGTTTTAGTGCTGACAGCGACTCCAGATGAATTTTGAAACTCAGTAGTGATTTCTTTGGGCTAATTTGAACTTTACCCATTTACCAATTTTTACAATTATCATTTGTGAAAATTATTTAATATTGCCCAAGTGCAATAATTCTAAATTGTTGGCTCCGGTATTTTCGCTAGGCCTTTTCCTGGATTTTCTTTTTCCATTCAATAATACGAGGATCAAACCAAAAGTAATGCACAATGTCTCTTTTTAAATTTATTTTTTATTCTACACCCTTACAACTTATGGAGGTCATAGATATCTCCTTTAGAAACAACATCTCATTTTTACACATAATTCCCGTCCCTTTCAACTGCCTTACGCCACCTTGGAACGAGGGCGTATATACAGTAGCGCTCAGAAAATAAAGCACGAGTACAATTTTTGTCTTTTATTCTAACAGAACAATAATACTTGCGAGTTTTTTTCAACAAGTGGTAGATGACATGGAAATGCAATTTTATAAATAAAAATATCTCAATTTTTTATAACATCTTGCTGTGAAAAAGAAAATTGTCTTTTATGTGTGTTCACAAAATAAGGCACTGGTTAAATTTTGATACATATTTCATACCAAACATGTTGCAAATCTGAAACAAAAGTGAGAAATCAAAGGAGATGATGCCATACATTAGTACTTAGTTGGATAGCCGTTACTCTTGATAACAGCTTGACATCTGCTAGGTATAGAATCGACTAACTTTATCATGGTTTCGGACGGAATCTTAAACCATTCTTCCTGAAGCATTTGAAATTTTCATCCAAGTACGATGCCTTTTTGTCTTTGCAGCGACGAAACAGAACCTCCCAGAGAGTTCGATGGGGTTGATATCAGTGGACTGCAATGGCCAGTAAAGTACTCGAACTTTTTTGGAAGCCAGATAATGCTTAACAAGGTTAGACTGTGTTTGGGCTCGTTGTCGTGTTGGAATAGCCAGCCTTTGGGCATGCAGTTTTTTCCGTGGGGATGCATGTGGTTCTGTAGAATATCTCTGTACATATTCTTATCCATAGTACCAACAACATGCACAAGAGGACCCATCCCACTTCTACTAAAACAACTCCAAACCATCAGAGATCCCCCTCCATGCTTCACTGTGGGTACTTGGTATTTTGGATTGAAACGCTTGTTCTTGGGGCGTCGAATGTACTGTATTCCGTCTGTTCCAAAAAGCAGAAACTTAGATTTGTCACTCCTGAGGATTTTCGCCCATTCGTTGGAGTTCCAGTGCTGGTTCTTCTTTGCAAAGGCAAGTCGGGCCTTCCTGTTTGCTGCTGTAACGAGAGGTTTCTTTGCAGGATACCTACCATCCAAGTCTGCTTCTACTAGGCGCCGTTTTGTTGTGGAAACACTAACTTTAACCCCATGAGCCTCTTGCATTTCACGGTTCAAATCTTCTGCTGTAAGTTTGGGCTGAGCTTTCGATACCCGACAAAGCAGTCTATCTTCCTTTTTTGTGGTAGTACGTGGTCTTCCTGATCCAGGCTTTCGTTGGAGGTCTCCTCTTGCTCTCTTTCGTTGAATAATATTTCTTACTGTACTTTTTGGAACATCGAAAGCAGATGCAATGCTGTTGTAAGATTTCCCCTCCTCAGCGGCTTTTGCAATTACCTTCTGGACCTTCAAATCGAGATGTACCCTTTGATTTGACATTTTCCTATAAAAATTGAAGGAGTATTATGATACAGGAGTATTATATTATGCATTTTCTGGTGACATTGGAAACTTACTTTTTTTTTTTTTTTTTTTAGCAAAAGTGACCTGTGCCTTATTTTTGAATGTCGCCAAACCAGCAATAGTGTCTGTTCAGTTTTTGTATGAGAATTATCTCCCAGTTGTTTGGGTCTTATAAAGTGCTCCACCTTTCTACACTCGCCTTTAAAATATTGATTCAGTCCGATAATCGTTTTTAAATTTACATAAAAAATTGTACTCTTGCCTTATTTTCTGAGCGCTACTGTATCTGCACGGTAAAAAGTCTCGACCAACAGCGTACACGAGGGAGTCGTCACTCTTTAAACTTTTTTCCGTAAAGGGATTCCTTCAGTTTACTAAAGACATGGTAGTCGCGGGTGGTTTTAAACGCTGCCAAACAATGACTCAAACGTGCTGGTCGAGACTTTTACCGTACAGATATACACGCCCTCGTTCCAAGGTGGTGTAAGGCAGTTAAAAGGGATGGGGATTAAGTGAAAAAATGATATGTTGTTCCTAAAGGGTTTATCTATGACCTTCATAAGTTGTAACGGTATATAATTAAAAATAAATTTAAAAAATATTGTGCATTACTTTTGTAGTGACCCTCGTAGTACTGAATGGAAAAGGAATATCCCGGGGAAGGGTTAATTTCAATTGGCCAGAAACGGCAAAATTCCACGAGCTGAACACTACATACAGGTCATTTAAATCCAGCAACCAAAAGAGCCAGACTTGCGTAGTTAAAAAAATAACCTTCATCCACGCCCGACTAGGAAAGTAAGGAAAATAAAGCTTTCTGTGTGGGCATAGCGTTTTTGTTTTTCATCTTTTTTCTACTTTCAAAGCCACCCCTCGTCGAGGAGCCTTCGTCTCAAAGCTGGAGCGTTTTTCTCAGACTTCAGCAAGAATTACCCATCTGCCCTCGTTCCATGAGTGATTCTTGAGGTGTATTTATTTGTTCGTCATGGAAGACGTTTCTTATTATTTCTTCAGACTATTTGTTGTTTTTTTATTTAAAATGAATCAGCTGACAAGATATTCAGCTACATGCTTTATTAAATCAATTCGATCGGCTAAAAATTAAACTGAAACTCTAAATTTTTAAGAACCGTAGTAACAAACTAAATAAGGAGAGAGACCACAGATGAAGTTTTTAATTTAGAGCCATGGATGACACTGTCCTCTTCATCAGCATGTCAATATCGATTCAATTACAACAATAGTATAATACAGGGTGATCAAAAAGTCGCTCACATCCAAATTCGTTTGTCTATAAATTGTGTAATAGTTGCAAAGTTTCGTCGGCTACTTTGAAACTTTTATATTTTGAGCATATGTTATAAAAATATACATGTGTTGTGAAATATGTATATTATTAAATATTATTACTTAATGTCGTCTGGTTTTTATTATTATTTCGATGTGCGCAACTTCTGGATCACTCTGTATTTAAATATCTCAAGATTTATTTATTAAAAGTCATCACCAACCGATTAATTTACAAAACAAAGTTATTTTAATATTAGAATTAACAATGTTTTAGTGAAAATCGTGACGCTGGAATTATTTAGCAACTGAACGCGTGCTAACGATGCAACAATGAGATAATATAGAGGTTTCAAGTTAACAACGTTATTTAATAACGAAGACATCTTTGCAATGGGAGGTAAATGCAGCAAAGGAAAAGGAAAGGTAAGCCTAAATAATACTCATGACGCAGAGAAAAGCAATGGCATAGTTTAATGAAATGCTTCGATAAGTTATGACACTTTAATAATAATGAAAACGGTATTTTAAATTACAGTAATTTATAAGGAGAGGCCGTAATTTTTTTTAAAAATTCACTCGGCCCCTTTCTATAATTTAATTTTTTAAAATTTAAAAACGATCTTCCACTGCAAAAAAAGGCGTTCTCAAAGCAAATTATATTAGTCTTCGCTAGCGAAGCGTCCGCTATCGTGGTTTCCCAAGATCTTGTTTTAGATATTTGTTCATTATGTCAGGCAGAAGTCTTCAGATGTCATATACCTTGTTAATGACAAATTTATAGTCCTAGTTACGCTGTGTTGAGATATCCACTAACGTGTTGCTCTTTAATAATTTCTAACAGGGAACCAGGAAATCGTCTATTCTCTTGCTGGCTCGCAGTATGCCAGAACCAATGCATTTTAGTGTAAAGTTTTACTAGATACCAAAGAAAATGACTCAATCACGTCACTTTTCTGGCGAAGCCTATCTAGAGTCACACTGTTTTTTGGAATACTATCCACCATTTGTTGATATCAAGGATGTCGAAGGTTTGAAGAAGCGCCCTACAAAATCCCGAGGACAATTTTTTGGAATTCCACCTTGTTGTAGATTCTGCCACTTAACCAGCCCGAAGTTACGGTTACATGGCAAACGTGAGTAGCATCTTACTGGGAAGTACGATGTACGGTCAGTAATTAACGAGGCAAAGGATATTTCACATTAATTATTTACCGAAAGTCAAAAGTATTGTCCGCAATTGTGTAGGCATTTATCCCATTGTGACACTAGTCGCAGAATGCCATGCTCGTAGAAATCCTTTGGCTGCTGTTTGAATCAATTGCGCACGCACTCCTTGATTTCATCGTGCGTTTGAAACCGTTGTCCCCGCAGTGCTTTTTTGAGCTCACCAAAGATTTGCAATTCACATGGGGACAGATCTGGAAGCTCAGGAAGGCAATCAGATCGAAACGTCCCCGTAAACTTTCACGTGGTGTCATCCTGTTGACGACAAAGTTAGACGCACACTGCCAAGGCAACAAAAGAACGTCTGCAGAAGTTCAAGTGGGAAGTTCAGAGCCACCCCCCCCCTCCTATAGTCCAGATCTGTTCCCAGAACTTCCACATCTTCGATAAGCTCAAAGAAGCACTGTGGGAACAACGGCTTCAAACGGACGATGAAGTCAAAGAGTGCGTGCGCAATTGGTTTAAACAGGAGCCAAAGGATTTCTACGAGTATGGCATTCTGCGATTAGTGTCACAATGGGATACATGCCTAAACAATTGCGGACAAAACTTTTGAGTTTCTTTAAATAATTACTGTGATATATGCTTTTCCTCGTTACTTATTGACTGTACCTGATAATAGAAATATTTCTTAAAATGCTTTAACTGCAACTCATGACAGAAAGCAGATATCGTTTGCTTTTATCTTCGCATAGCTTTTTGTAGAGCTAGACCTAAACTGATTTTGTTAACGCAGAAGAGATTTATTTCTTCATTTAAAATCATATGCGCTCTCTTTTCTCTTATTACATACTAGTAATAAAGCCCGTCATACGACGGTGCCTCAACAGGTAGACTGTAAATTTGATATTAATTATAAAATTTTGTCTGTGATAGGACTGTAAATTATGACAGGACTGCCAATAGTAAATAACTCGCTGTCAATATGAAAGCGAGGATGAAAATATTTTCGTACTTAGTTTACAAACTTGCTTATCCGTTAAGGTCGCAGGGGCAGCGCTCGAGATTTTCCGCCATCAGGCGTATGTCCTCAATGTAAATACCCAAACGACTCGAACGCAGATGCTCTATGTAGTCTAGCCTGGTCTCTTATGTGATCACCGACTTGGAAAATAGCAACTGTCTAGAAAGACAGTCTGCGGCATCCGTACTTGTATCCGAACTTAGCCCTTTAAATGCGACCTAAAGACTGCCTTATAATGATGCTGAACACTATCTAATAGGGAACAACTGCCAAACCTCCCAGGATCTTATTTTGGCACTCTTTCGGTCATTACCCAAGACTCATGACCATAGATGAGAATGGGAACAAAGATGGATTTGAAAACGGACAGCTTAGCTTTCTTTCCTAACAATGGATCACCACAGATTTGGATTTTATTCGAAAGCCCAGGGTACGACGGTTACCGCAACAGTGGAAACTGTAAGTTCGATTTAATTTTTAAAAAATTTGATCTGTGACAGAACTGTGATAATTGACAGTTTTGACAGTTATTACCTAACGCAAAAACACATCTACAACTGTTAGATTTAAACTTTTCTCTTCAGTGAAAATGGCTCGTCGGTCTCTGATTGCTCAATTTCCTTGGCAGGCTGTTTTGTGGGCATATTGCATGACCACTTATATTATAAAACTAAAAAAATTTAATTATACACATATAATGAATATTACGAGGGGAGTTCAATAAGTAATACAACACATTTTTTTCTGAAAAAGAGGGTTGTTTTATTCAGCATTCAAATCTTTTAGCTACACAACACTATTTTTCAACGTAATCTCCATTCAATGCTACGGCTTTACGCCACCTTGAAGTGAGGGCCTATATACCTGCACGGTACCATTCCGCTGGTTGATGTCGGAACCAACGTCGTGCTGCATCAATAACTGCTTCATCATCCGCGTAGTGCGTCCCACGGATTGCGTTCTTCATTAGGCCAAACAGATGAAAATCCGTCGATCTGCTCGAATGAGAGTGTTCGCATGTTCCGACATTGCAGGAGTCAGAGCTGTGCACGCCCGGCCAGCTCGCGGGAGATCAGACAGTTTTGCTTGACCTTGCGGCGATGATGACACACGCTTTGCCCAACGACTCACCGTGCTATTGTCCACTGCCAGATCACCGTAGACATTCTGCAAGCGCCTATGAATATCTGAGATACCCTGGTTTTCCGCCAAAAGAAACTCAATCACTGCCCGTTGTTTGGAACGCACCTCCATTGTAGACGCCACTTTAACAGCTCACTATAGCGCTGTCACATATCGGACGTCAATGAAACTTTACGAGACGAAGCGGAAATGTTTGAAAATATTCCACAAGAAATGCCCAGTGTTTTCAACCAAAATTGGCCGAGAAAAAAAAATGTGTTGCATTACTTATTGAACTCCCCTCGTATAAACTGAGAAAAAATTGGCTTTTGATTTTATTCGATTGGATTTTTTTTTCTATTTTGTGAGTTTTCATTTTTATTAATTTAGTTAACTGAAAAATTAATACTAAGCACATTTAACGAATATCATAAAATGTAAAAACTAATGTTACCTACTTGTCACTTAAATTGAAGACCTGAATTGCAAAACATGCTGAGTCCACTTTTGGTCGTTTTCGTTTGTTTTTTTTTTTTTTTTTTTAGCAAAATTGGAAATATTTTTTTTTTAGCAAAATTGAATGTACATGCCTAGAGCTACCTCCTGTCGTAAAATAACTTCCCAAGTCCTGCTCTTACCCCTTATAATGACACATTATATTTCTTAATGGATGGATTAACATCCCAAGTCCTGAAATTATAATTCCCTCTCCTGAAAAATTTAAATTTTCAGACTTAGGATGTTTTTAAATTCAGATTTTCAATTGTTAATCAATTTCAAAATTTTTATTTGAGTGTTATTATTTTTTACTAAAATTAAAAAATTCGTATACGTGTAATGAATTTCTTAATTTGGAATAGCTAAATTACTTACTTAGGATTTAATTTGATTTATTTATTTATTTTAGTGTGCTATTTTTAAATGTCAATGGGTGTATATAGTTAAATCTATGACGACAATATATTTTTTGAGCCATAGCCTATGAAATATATGAGATTTTTATTATTATTACAAATAGTTATCGTCGGCTGCGATTATTATTATTATTACTTTAGTCATTTGGGTCATGTTTGGTGGATGAAATCTTGTGATCAATATTGCAACCCCTTCCACTAGTCCGATCTTGAAATTTTGTACACATACGTAAAGTCGGTGACAATGCATGAATCTAAAAAAAATTTCAAAAAATCTAAAAGGGGGGGGGGGGATTAATATGAAATAGCATTGGCTTATGTTCGTTTATTTGGTCAAGAGATGGAGCTATGTGTACCTAATTTTGACATAAGCATAGTCTTTAGATAGTAGATGGTCATCCAACTCCACTGAAAAAAGAAGCTAAAGTTTCTAGCTCCCGATAGGGGTGTAACTCAATTGAAAAATGGCGCTGCATGTAAAATCGGACTAAAAAAGCATGCTGCGCCGCCCTATCGTGAGCTAGAAATTTTAGTTTCATTTTCAGTTTCAATGCAGCCAGAATTATTGGCATAATACTGCCGAAATGAATGTATTCTACATAATCTTAAATAAATAATTGACAATCCAACTATTGAATGCATTACATAGCTCACTATTAATTTTGGGCATCAACTAAATAAATAAAATAACTTTACAAGTTAAGAAATTCAGATCACGCTAGGTGCCGCATAGAGCGCAGAAAGTCCATTGCGACTATGCGGCTCCTAGCGTGATCTGAATTCCCTAGCTTCCCTTAACAATAGAAAATTACGGGAGTTGAACGACCATTTACTTCTATAGACCGTGACATAAGCGTTATTTTTTGAAAAAAAAATTTTTCTTCACTTGTTGGATTTTAACAATCAGTGTTTTTTTCTTCAGTTTTTTGGAAACAATGAAGGTTGTATTGTTTCTCGTCACTATGGAAACGGGCATGGAGCAGGAGGAGTTTGCATTTTATATACAGGGTGTCCAACAAGTCTGGTAACATGGCAGATATCTCAAAGCTGCCAGGTAGGCGAAATCTAATGAGGTGGTTTATAGATAATACTGGGGTGGGGAATTCATTGCCGCACTCAAATTTCACTTTAATCCCCAAATTTAAGGTCATCCATTTGCTAACTTGAAAACTATTAAAGAGAGAGAAAATTTTCCAATTGCTACGCTGTAGAGCAACATCACATTAGTCTAAAAACAATTTTTAATCACACCCTTCCCCTTGAAAGATTCAATGGGCGAGAAAGAATCAGTCAAGATCAGGTTGAGCTGGACAGGTTAGCTGAGGTTTCTAACATTTGAATTGCGGTGAAGCACACCTTTGGGAAAGGGAAGCACACTTTTGAGTAACTCTTTCTCGCCCATTTTCTCAAAATCTTTCAAGGGGAAGGCTGTGATTAAAAATTGTTTTTAGACAAATGTGGTGTTGCTCTACAGGGTAGCAATTGGAAATATTTTCTCTATCTTTAATAGTTTTCGGGTTAGCGCATGTCAATGATAATATCAAAGCGACCCGAACCTTTTTAGGCTTCACATTTGACAATTCGTTATCTTTTCAATCTCACTGTTACATAATTATATCTTGCCTTAAGAGACATCGATTCCTAATGAAAAAACTTCGATCCTTTTTGTCAAACTCTGAGATAACACAAGTATTACAATTTAAAAGTTCTCCCCTACCTTGAATAAACGGCTATATTATGGGCCAGTGTGATTAATCAGATATTGCAATGTATTAAAGTCGCTTATAATGACGTTTTGAGAGTTGCTTTTAGATATTCTTCTATAACAGCACTTTGTCAAAAACATAATGTACCCACTCTTGACGCATTTAGATCTATGTGCCTTCTTAACGAACTAACCGGTGCGCTACGCTGTGACATCATCCGGCTTCTTTTGTACAGAAGTGGCTACTGAACTCGAATAATTATCGCTTAACTCGAAGATATAAGATAGATATATCTCATAGAACATCAAATTACATTAGTAAACATTTTCCGTATAATGCCATTCAGATATGGAACACGATACCGTTAAATATACGCAGTAAAGCCCTTGAATGTCGTGGACCAAAATGTATAGCGACATGTGTTCACTTTAAAAGATTGATCAAAGACTATTTTATGGCTCATATAAATGACTAGGGAAAATATCATTCTATTTTCCTTTATTTGTACCCATTTTAACTCGTTTTAACTTCTTAACTGATTTTGTATCTTATTTAAATTTTTATTCTTTCGGAATGAAAAAAAAAAAAAAAAATAATAATAATAATATAGTCATGCCCTCTATTTCTACGCCGACCCCTTGGTCTTCTATGTGACCATCGACTGGGAAAATAGCAACTGCCAGGAAGACACCACAACTCCTAAATATTACTTTATTGTATTGCTGAACACGCTATCTAGTATGCAACACCTGCCACACCTCTCAGGATCTCATTTCGGCACTTTTTCAAGAATTATGACCATAGATGAGAATAAGGACAAAGATAGATTTGAAAACAGACAGCTTGGCTGTCTTTCTTAGCCAAATTTGATACAACGGATCACCACAGTTTAAGTCAGACACAACTTGCTGCACCGATCCGAGCATCCAAAAAATAATGTTACTTGCTTTTGATTTTATTCGAAATCCCGGCGTACGACGGTTACCGCAACAGCGGAAACTGTAAGCTCGATTTTATTTTTAAAAAATTTCATCTGTGACAAAACAGTGATAATTGACAGATCTGCGATAATTGACAGAATTGCCAATAGTATAAAAAAAAATCGCTATCAGCATGAGTCCTGTTACAAAGTCACTACTGTTGATTTGACAGTTATATCCGAACACAAAAACACATCTACAACTGGTTGATATAGACTTTGCTCTTCAGTGAAAATGTCTCGTCGGGCTCTTCTTTTTACCTTCATCATTATTCAATTTCCTCGGCAGACCATTTTGGGGGTATATTGAATGACCATTATACAGAGTGTCCCAAATTGATTATACACTCTTTGAAACGTTATAGCTTAACAACGAACTTAGAAAGAAATATAAGTTATTGATGAAAACGAAATTAAAAAGAAATATAAGTTATTGATGAAAACGAAATTAGAAAGAAATATAAGTCATCAATACTTTAAAGAAAGATAAGGTTTGTTGTGTATGACCCAGACAGCGCTGGAAAAGGATAGCAACACGTTCATTGTTATTCATTCAATCACAGATGGATAGGACGAAGGGGAAGTGCTACGGAGTTCCCGCCTCGGTCTCCCAATTTAACCCCTCTCGACTTCTACCTTTGGGGAACTTTAAAGAACACGGTGTACTCCACAAACCCACAAACAATGACGGAATTAAAAGATCAGATTGAACATTCCATCAATGATATTCCCATTCGGTTTTTAGCCACAATCCAGTCATGATCTGATATCAGCTACAATCCAGTCGGTATGTCGCTCTGTTCGACGTCGGTGTTAGGAGCGTACTGTGGCAGAAGATGGACATTTTGAACAGGTACGGGCTTAAGAAAGTTTAAGGAATCAAATACAACAAACCTTCTATACATTTATATTTCATTTCCTTGCTGAGTTATAACGTTTCAAAGAGTGTATATATCAATTTGGGACACCCTTATTTTGAAACTAAAAAAATTATACACATTTAATGAATATCATAAAATGAGGAAAAAAATATTGTTATTTTCTTTTGATTTTATACAAGTTGATTTCTTTTTCTAATTTATAAATTTCCCTTTTTATTAATTTATTCAACAGAAAAATTATTATTTAACGAATATCATAAAATGTAAAAACTAATGTTACCTACTTGGGACTTGAATTGATTTACTTTTGAAACATTTTTGTTATTAAAATTAAAAAATAAGAACCATATACATGTAATGAATTTCATAATTTACAATAGCTAAAAATTTTTACTTAGGGTTTAATTTGATTTATTTATTTAGTTTAGTGCGTTATTTTTAAATGTAAATAGATGTGTATAGTTCAATCTATGATGTCAACATATTTTTGTCTACAAAAAGATATTTTTTGTCGGCTGCCATTTTTGAATTTTATTGTTTGCCAATCAGTGTTTTTCATTTGTTGGAAACAATGAATGTTTTATTGTTGCTCGGCAATATGAAAACTGGCATCAAAGAACATATAATGATAAGAAGGAAAGGTTCGCGTAGACGTAAGTGGCACCACCCGTGTCTGGCGGGAAATGTGTGTCGCAGCGAGGCCTTAGAGATTAACAAGGCCTGAGCATGCTCCTCCGTTTCAATGCTAAAATGCATGCGAGAGCGATTTCCCCAATCTGTCGCCAGATGTCTTCTTTTCTCAATAAAATCTCTCTAAAACCATGTTAAACAACGGAAAAACATCGATGTTTGCGAGGCTTTTTCAAATTCAGTGAGTCTTCAAATAAAACATAGGTTTCATATATTGCTTCCACTGAGCACAGAGCTAACTAATGTAACTTGTTCATTTTGATAGTTTCAAAACTTTTCGAGAAATAGGCGGTGTTTTCCGTGTTAATATCGCCCTTGATAAAACGGCCAGGGCCAGTCAGCTGTTATCAAAAATATAGACGTCTCTCAAAAAAAAAAGTCTCAATTATATAATAGAGATTTTATCATAATGAATTTACTTGATTTTGACGTCTTTATTTGTTGGGTTGAGGAAAGAACAAATGAAGGGGTGGGGGAGATTTCTTCCTTCATCTGTGGTGGTTTATTGGGTTGAGGTTTACATCCCTAATATTTATACGTAGCTCATTTAAATTTCGTAATAAAATACCTTTTCTTGATATGACTTTAGTCCACGTGTTTTTTATATTTTAATCCGATGAGAAAAGCTGAGAAAAGCTTGAATTTTTTTATTTAATCCGATGGAAAACCATGAAAACTTGTTTTTAATATATGTTTTCCGTTAGAAGTGCACTTTGGAACGCGGCAATAACTCATTTTGTTAAATTTCGCTGTAAAAACAAAATCTAAGAAAGATTTGTTTTTGCAACTTAAATACATTTATACACTTGTAGCATTTTTTTACACAGTAGTAATTTATTTTAAAAATATTTACATAGCTGTATTTTTTATTAATTTATTTATATATGAAATAATGAATTTATTGCCATCTGATGGGAAACCATGAAAACGTCGAAAGATTTTAACTTTTGAAATACGTTATTCAGCTGTATAGCATTTTTTGACACAGGAGTACTTTATTAAAAAAAAATTACATAATATTTTATGTATTTATTTATTTTTGAAATTATAATGACTTTAAATTGTCATCTGACGGGGAATAAAAATCTTTCGATCGTTTCATGGTTTAACCATGAGAAGATCTAAAAATTTTTATATTTTGCATCTGAAATTCATTTATACAGCTATACAGAATTTTTTTTTATAAGTGATGGTTTATTTAAAACATTTGCTTAGTGGTATTTTTTTTTTATTTTTGAATTTATGGTTACAAAAGCACATGTAATACAATTGAAATAGCTAGCTTTCTGCTTGTTTATTGAGAAAAGAGGACACCTAGTGATGAAATTCGGAAATCGCTCACGCACGCACTTTTCAGCAGCATGCTCAGGTGTTGTTAATCTCGAAGGCCTCGGTCGCAGAGAAGCTGCCGTTCGACGAACGGGCAGCTTTTATCACGTGATATAAACGCAGCCTTCACTTCTTATCCTTATAAAATCAATGCATTTCAGCGCGGCCTCAGCTTATATTTATTTATCTTGCGCGTGCGTTGCTAAGGGTAAAACAATTGCCAAGCAATAAAACGTCAAAATAACTGATGGCCACAAATGTTATTTTATCTGATCAGTAGGAAACTGAAAATGATAATGATGAACTTTTATTGCCAACTTGAAATGTTGCAAGATACATCCAAGGAGTTCGAAGCAGTGGCAAAGTCTTCTTTTGACTCAGATTCAATAATTCTAGACAATGAAAATCCAAATTTATTTGAAACAAATTCGGCTGCATACGTTGTAGGCTTTTTAGCCAAAATAAAATTCTTGAAAAAAATTAATGTACTGATTGTAAGAACATTTTAGTTGGTGATAAAAGTTTATCGGATTCTAATTTTCCGATGGTTATAAAATTTATAACCATAATTAATGCAATTGATGTTTTTTTTATAAAAGAAATTATGTTCAACATCTTTTCAGCTGTCTAATTTTTTGTGGTGTCCGCTTTTAAATCACTTTTTAAAAGTAAGTGAATAAAAGTCATGTTAAAATAAACATTTGTTTTCTTGGTAAAATAAGATTAAAAAATTACAGAATTACAGATTTAAAAACAAAAAATGCAAGATTTCATTATAAAATAATGTTATGGAATAAAATAATTATACTTTCAATATAATAAACCGTGTCAGTAAATAAATTAGAAAATAAATTAAAATAAATTAACAAAAATTTAATTTAGCATTTTAAAACTAAATAAAAAAACTTCAATGAATGCAGGTATGGGGTCATTCAAGTATTACGTCACGCTGATTTTTACCATTTTCATATCCCCCTCCCCCTCTCATCACATTTCGTCACACATGCCTTGACCCCCCC
>JAHWFO010055381.1:386946-398891 GCA_023313115.1 Rhysida immarginata | reverse complement strand
TCTTAAATAATAAAATTTAGTATAGTCACAGATTGCAGCGCACCTGGCGATACAGTGAGACACAATCACGTGACCTGTTTCCATTTTCTCCATAAGGACGTCATCATTTGTCCCATCTGTGTAATAAGTAATCTGTGGCGTTGCTAATAGAAATGCACATGATGCAGTGAGAATTATCGTGAACATTTTCCTGGAAGAGTTATTCATTCGTTTGCATAACCAACTTCGAGAAACTGGTTAATTGTGTGCAAATAAGTATAACACGGGTCGGAGTAGAAATGCAAGGACGGCTGCAGAAGTCCTTGGATAGGTGCAAAAATCCCTAAACATGTACCCAACGTACGGGAAAAATAGCTAGTATGGAGATTTCTACACGACGAAGGTCTACACTCATATTATTTTCAGAGGGTCAATAACTTAGAGCCTCGAGATTATCTAACAGGTAGAGATTTCATTCAGTGGTTTTTGCATTGCACTGCGATTCAACCTGCTTTCCCCAGTTATGTGCTATTTATAGATAAAGCAACTTTTAAACGAGAGGAAATTTTCATAATTCTCATATCTGGACAATTGAAAATTCTCATGCTACAAGGGTGGGAATCGTCCATGATAATGGGTTTGGTCCATACGTGGCCGTACAATTAGTAGCGTCACTTGGCCATACAATTAGTAGCATCACATTCCTTCCTACCCGACTTAACGGGAATACTTATTCGATATTTCTAGACGAAACGTTGCTTAAATCGTTAGAAAGTTTAACCCCAAATATTAGAAGAGAAATATGGTTTCAACACGACGGGTGTCCCGCACATTTCAGCAATGTACTATGCGACTATCTTACTACCTTACCACCAATTCTGAGGGAAGGTGGTTTGGACGAAGAGGACCCATCGCCTGGCCCCGTTGTAAATGTTCGGGAAATACCTGGAATCTTTGAGGTCATTGTTAAGTTGAATGGAGGTCTGTAAAACTGTGGTAGGGGGCCATTTTGAGTATTTACCTTGAACTTAGCATTATTAAGTAAATTGTTTACTCTTCTTTCTTCGAAACTACTTTTGATAACAGAATTTTAAAGAATTTTAAAGGTGCGAAATGATACCTTTATACTTAAAAGTACAAAGCTTTATTACTCCAAAAAACCGTTAATTTTATATGTATGTTTATTAAACTTTTAAAAGAGGGTGAATCAAAAAGTAGTTGCACTCAGCATCGCACCAAATTAGTCATCTGTGGTCGAAGAGCGCCGATATCATTAGCCGTTTTTAAGGATGTTGCTTGCATGATCCCACTTGTTCACGTGTTTACTGCGTACGCAAGAACATTGTTGTCATGGCGCAGCAACTGGTTGTACACTTCAAGTTGGAGATTCGCGGACCAGTCCGTTTTTTGTGGGCGAAAGGTTTAAATTGCACTGAAATACATAAAGAAATTTCCAGTGTCTACAGGAATAATGTGATTTCTCGTCCTGCCATTGTGAAGTAAAGCCAGCAGTTCGAAAATGGGCGATCAGATTTGACGGACTAATACCGCGCAGGAAGAATAAATGAAAATCACTAAATATCTTTGGACGGAAATCGGTGATTTTGTTTCAGCTTACCACACCATGACCTGAGCTCTCTTGTTCTGCTGTCATCTTTACTAATTAATTAAATAAACACTTGCACCAAAAGAATAAAAAATTTTTGGTGTTGCTCTTCATGAACTGCAAAACAAAAATCTCTGGGGCCAATAGTTTCTTTACAAATTACATTTGAAGTCAGCGAGCTCTAATGAGAATCTCCTGCATTTTTGAAACATGCTGTATACACAGGGGCCAATGAATTAAAAACATCCGTTCAATCTTTTATTTTTCCCGCTTGGACCAAATTACAGGAGTTTGCAGGTTGGCGTAGAGGTTAAAGATGTTGAAACACTTATGCGTCAATAAAAGACCAAGCATTTCAGATAAGTTAAAAAGAATCTTGTCGGATATTTCATTCCAACTTACCCCAAACAATCTTTATGAGGTCGAAATCAGGTCTCTGGGCGGCAAGAGTAGCTCACGAAACTCATCTTCTGCTCGCTGAACCACTGCTGAACCTGACCTAACTTAACCTAACCAACCATGGATTTGTCATCCATGAAGAAGCCGTCACATGCAGCATAACATGCGTCAATGAAGGCAACTATATTGAGCTAGTAGTGGAACGCACGTTAGCTTACATAATGTCACGGGACCAATTTCCAGGGCCAGTTCCATATCAGCAGAAGAAGCTCCATGTTCTTTGAAGTTTCCTGTTCTTTGCGATAATTTGAGATTTTCTGCAATTCCCGACACATGATTCTGCCAAATGTGAGACGAGAACAGCCGTTAAAGTTAAAATCAATTGTCAATTATTGCACAGTGAAGGTCTTCTGTTTCCCCGTAAAAGTCGTTTAAAACGACGGCGCTCATGATTAATTAGCTGCTCAAGATATTTACCCTATTTAGACAAACATTGTGGAATATCCAATGATAAAAATCCTCTTCAACAAATCAAACTTAAAAATTCTTTAAAATTCTCTTAAAAATTTTAAAATTTAAAAACACCCAACATCAAGATCATTTCAAGTGTCTCACCTTTAAAAAAAAAATGGGCGAGTCAACAATGAAATTCGACTCTACGAGATGTGCAAATTATTGACAGGAATGTGGACTAGGAGATTACACAGGATCGTTTGAAGTTTTGTTATGTAGTAATCTTTTAAATATTATTATTTTTAAGTCCTCACTTTAATTACTTCATGTCCTTTTTAGTTAATCAAATAATTTAACTTCATGTTGGCTCAGTCACATTTTTGTAACATAGGGAAGGGAAGGATATTTATAATTTAATTTTATTAAATTCAATAGTATGATTTTTTTATGTTTTTTCCTTGATGATGGATTTTTCAAATTTTCAAATTAAAAGAAATTTTAAATTTGATTTGTTGGAGAGGATTGTTATCATTGAATATTTTTTTGCTCAGCGTTAGTATTAAATTGTAAATTGTAGAATATCTTTCCACAATTGAATACCATGAATATCGCACCTTTCGTGAATCCAGGTTAGCTGCTTCGAGGTTTCAATCGGGGCTCAAGCTACACGAGCATAAAGAATGACTTTCCTTTTGAAGTCAGTTATGACCTATTTTTCGAAGTCATTTGTGACTTCGACAACTCCTTGAATAGGTGACAAGTATACGCTTGAATGACATGAACTCAAACTAAAAACGGATTTAAACAAATGCGTGTGAGTTTGTTTCATAGATGTGCTGTACAGGGTGTTGCAAAAATATACAGGACAGTGCTGCTGGGTAGCCTATCCTCTCACTTCAGGGGCCGCTTCATAAAATGATAATTGGGAAATTTTATTTTGGTAACCCAGTGACGCCGAAATTGGTAAAAATGAAAATTAAGACTTCATATCTTAAATTTATATTCTGTAGCATGTAAAGACAAAAAATAATTTACAAAGACATAAAAAAATTACATCTATGGACGACAGCATATAATTTTAAATAAAATCTACAGTCTTTTTCATAAAAAAATGGTACTGAAATGGACCAATCAGATTGAATTGCTTATTGGCTGGTTACTCTTGGCATACTCGCCAGGGAAACCGGGCTGGGAGGGGAAAAAACGGACGTATTACAAAATTATGTAGGAGCGAAGAGAATGTGAAATAAATACACTTTCAACTTTTGATATCTTTCAAAAATATAACTTCACTTTTAAAAGCCTTCATTCAAAATCACGGCCAATCACTATCTTATTTAAACAAGCGAACAAGCTGAAAGTTACGAGAGAAAGTAATGCATCAACCATGCTTATTAGTGATTGGTTCTCACTGACAGCGTCATTATTTTCAATACCGAGGCTAACGAGAAAGACAGGCTCCGGCACTGAATAGTCACCTGACCAAGAAAGGTCTATTAACAATGTAACTTTCATTGTTTCCATCTTGTATTTTAACAAGCAGTGTTTTTTTCCTTTGTTGGAAACAGTGAAGGTTGGATTGTTGCTAGACCTATCTTAGTCAGGTGACTTTTCAGTGCCGGAGCCTGTATTTTTCGTTAGCCTCGTTTCAGTACTTAGCCAACGAGAAAGACAGGCCCCGGCCAACACCACCTACACAGAAGGCATGCACACAGAAACTGTATACATTGTTAAATCATTGTCAAACGGCAAAAGTTATGGCTTATTATTGGTAGAAATACGATTAACAATAGCCCTTCTGTATGATGTACCAATGTATGACGTTTCTGTGCCCAGGCTTTCTGTCTAGGTGGTGTTGCCCCGGCGCGGGAAAGTCACCTGATCATAGTAGTCCGGCCAACAATCCAACCCTCATTGTTTTCAACAAACGAAAAAATATTGATTGTTAAAATCCAAGATGGAAACAATGGTTATATTGTTACATATGTTCAGGTGAACTTTTCCGCGCCGGGGCCTGTCTTTCTCGTTGGCTACGTTTCAGTAGTATTCTTTTATGAAAAGGATCATAAGTTTGGAATCGCTAGGCAACGGGCCAGGAACTGACGTCACTACTTAGTTTTCTTGCTAAATTAAAAGTGAAAATTAAAAATTAAAATTAATTTTTAATTTTATTTTTTATTTTTAAGTTATCACGGAGCATGTATAATAAGTATCATGAAATAATTGGCTATTTATTGACTGCATTTTCATTTCATCGAAATTTTTATAGTGAACTTTTCGGACTTTTCGGACCTTAAAATCAAAATATTTTTGAAATTCAAATTCTTCAGAACTTCAAAATTCAAAATTTTTCATAGTTATCATCGTTATCATTTCTTATTGTCACCTTTTAAACAGGTGCCGAGTCAACAATGAAGTCCGTTTCTACGAGGTATGAAAATTATTGCCAAGACAATGGACTTGAGTTTACTTGATTGTTAGAAGCTTTGTTATTTATACTCTGTCCAACGAAAGAAAAACTGGGCGTGTTCAGTTAAATTTCCAATTTCAATTGTTAAATATTGTTAATTATATTTAGCAACAATGTCTAACAATTGAAATTGGGAATTTAATTAGACACACCCAGTTTATCTTTCGTTGAACAGAGTATAGTAATCTTTTAAATTTTATTAGTTTAAGTTTCATTTTAATTATATTCTTGTAATTTTTTTATGTCTTTGTAAATTATTTTTTATGTCTTTACATGCTACAGAATATTAATATATGATATGAAGTCTCAATTTCCATTTTTACCAATTTCGACGTAATTGGGTTAACAAAATACAATTTCCCAATTATCATTTTATGAATCGGTTCCTGAAGCGATATGATAGGCTACCCAGCAGTATTGTCCTGTATATTTTTGCAAATCCTGTACAGGGTGCTGCAAATAAATACAGGGCTGTACCAACACCTTCTAGAAAGAAAGCCAAACAACTGAAACGTCATGCATTGTTACATCATCATAAGTCGACCATTGTTGATCATATTTCTACCAATCATAAGCCCTAAATTTGGTCGACTTATGATGATGTAACAATGCATGACTATTCAGTTGTGAGGCTTTCTTTCAAGAAGATGTTGGCTGTACCAACGCCTCCTAAAGGCCTGAGCGCGAAAACTTCAGACATTGTTACATCATCATCCTCCGGCTTAGACACAGCAGCGGCATAGGATTTGTCTGCTGTCACTTTGGAACTAGGCATCCTTTGAACCTGGGAGTATTTGGACATTTCGTACAGCTTGTAGTGTGCTGTCCATCACATCTAAAGCACTTTGGGGGGTCTTGTCCTTTAATCTTGGGGCAATCTCTAGACTGGTGCCCCTCTGCGCATTATTTGCAACGAGGATCTTCCGTGCAGCCCATGGCTACGTGTCCGAATCGCAGGCAGTTGTAGCATTGTAGTGGCTGCTTGTTCCCTCGAAAGGCCTCCACTAGCATTGCCAGCGGCCCAATACGTGTAATGTTCTTCAATGATTGGTTGTGTTCGGTGTTCCGGAGCAGAACCAAAACCATCGGCATATCAATGGATCCTTTGGCTTTCCTAAATCGAATTAATAATAAATAATAAATATTAATTAAAAATACAAATTAGATAAAAAAATAAGGTATAAAAAACCAAAATAATTAATCAAAATCAAAAGCTGACGTTTCGGATAGAGCCTATCCTTTATCAAAGCAAAAAAGGATAATTCTCTAAAAGCAAATAGAATATTAGAGAATTATCCTGAAGTTATGAAAGTTAATTTATGAAGTTATGCACTTCTCACAATCTAATTTACCTGTTACATTGCAAGGTATGCCAGAAACAGTATCTCGGTGAGACAGGCAATACCATACGTGACAGATTTGCCGGACAAGTTTTCGATACTTCATATGCCACTTCATATCCATTGAGGTCTTCAGTATTCCAGTCCTAAGTCATTGCCATGAATCTTCATCTTCTGCACCATAATCAAAAGAAGATCCTGTATAAATTTTACTATGTGGACCATGTCTAAATCCGAGAGGATGGATTGGTTTTCCACAGTCCTTCTGTCAAGCTGGGCAATGGTCCTCAGGGTAACATTCTGGAATGATTGTACCTCGTTCCATCTGCTTCTACAGATAGTCGCCCACGCAGGCATGCCATAGAGGAGTATGGTCCGGATAATTGACTTGTACAGAAGTAACTTATTGTCGATGCTGAGGGTGCTGTTGCGGCCCAGGAGAGCTATGAAAGGAGTACTAACGGACGGCTTTATATATGGTTTGCATAGCTGAAGCTGGAGAGGGATATGGGAAAGGTAATGAGGGAATGGTGCCTTTGCTAAGGTTAATGCCATTAGAGGTGAGAGAATTGAATTTCCAAGTAAGAAAAGACTCTAATTGCTTTCTCTCTTTTTTTGTTATGGAAGTTACTACGAAGAATATAAAGGCTGATGGCCTGTAAAGAGTGACCAGGTGAATTAAAGTATTTAGCGACAGAGGTGTCAGCATTGGTAAGGATGTCGAATTTATGTCTGGCAAATCTGGAACGTATGGTATTGCCAGTCTCACCAACCAGCTATTCCTTAATTTGTCGTAAGCTTTCTGGGCCCTTTCCTTTTTCCCTTTATTCTTTATCTTTTATTTCCTCTTTTAATGTTCTTTCATATTTTTCTACCTCTATGTTCATTTTGTGTCCGTCCCTGCACTCTTTTTCTCATAGGCTTCGTGTACCCTTTTATTTCAGTGACCTTTGACCCGGTGCTCGTATATGTGGTACTATTTTACAGGGTGACTAGCGACTGGGAATTATCAGGGAATTTTTCTGTAACCGGGAACAGTCAGGGAATCATAAATTCGTAAATTTTGAACAATGTCAATAATATTCTTTCATGATAGCTTTTTTCTTTTTTGTTTGCTAATGATCAGGTAAATTCAACGGAAATTCAGGGAAGCTGTGTTCACGAGTAGCAGTATTCAACAAAAGTGTTCTTGTGTTAGTGCTAGTAGGATTAAGTGATTATGTGCAACGGAGTTTGTAATCATTTGTGCTAGCATTCTTTTCTATGTCAGTAACAATTAAGGTGTCTAGCTTTACGTGTTACTTAAGGAATGATGAGTTTTACTGACTGCTTTTAACTACTAAGACTATAACAAGAAATGAGAGACAGTTTACCCGGACAATTGAGATTTATGTGAGACGGATTTATTATTCACTGTAATTGGGAAGTTGTGATGTATCCGTGCTACACTCGAAACTAGTTCTCTTAAGTCAAGCTTATTGTTGTCTTTAAAGCTTTGTAATTTGTAATGGACCATTCATAGTACAGGGTGATTACAAAAGAACTTCACACTTTTAAAAATTTATTACATCAAAGATATTCAGAATATAGACACACCACATACGGATTCTTAAATAAAAACTGTTGAAGTTTATTGTGACACAGTTAAAGATGTTCAATCTGCCCCCCTGTAGTCGAATTCGTCCCAAACCCGCATTAACATGTCTCCATCAATCCCACGTATCGCTACCGTAATGCGTTCTTTCAGCTCGTCTAGGTCACGGGGAAGGGGTAGGGTGAAGACCTTGTCCTTTACACGCCCCCATAAAAAGAAATCACAACGTGTGAGGTCGGGGCTCCGCGGTGGCCACTTTGCAAGTTCCAGGTTATTGTTTGCTCGACCAATCCACCGCTGTGGGAGAGTGGCATTAAGAAATTCCTGCACCTCTGTCTTTCAGTGTGGACGTGCCCCATCCTGCTGAAAGATAAAGTCGTCACTGTCATCATGCAATTGTGGCATTAACCAATTAACCAGCATGTCCAGATACGTGTCCCTTCGTACGGTCGGTTCCATGAAAAAAAAAGAGTCCGTGTCACGACAGGGGGTGATATTGAACATCTTTAACTGTGTCACAATAAACTTCAAGAGTTTTTCTTTAAGAATCCGTATGTGGTGTGTCTATACTCTGAATAGCTTTGATGTAATAAATTTTTAAGTGTGAAGTTCTTTTGTAATCACCCTGTAGTATAATTTCTGGTTGAAATGCTAGAGCTAAGTTATTTTTGCTAGTATTACCGACATTGTTTACTTTGTCATTAGCATTAAGCATTCTGATTATTAAGCTTGGATTCGAAACTTTGTTGGTTATTATGTCATTGAGAGTGTTATTTTAGCTTTGATTAAGTTTACCCTTAGCCTATTTCACGTAAAGCGTGGTTCCCACATGCGTAAAAACAACGGCAGAAAACACAAAGCATAAAACAAATGCCACTTCCTGTTTTCGTCTCTTCTGCCCGACTGAAAATTTCTGCTTTTTAGAGTTGGGTTGAGTTCAATTTTTGTGGCACAAGCAGGACAGAAACGATTGCTCAGCCAATAGAAAACGATCCCGACAGTGACGTCCTCTCTCTCACACAAAATAAAAATGTCGGACACTCAGCTCATAAAGGTGAAGAAGCCGAGAAAGAAAATTGATGTAGAAGCGCTAATAGAAGAGGTGCGAAATATATATTTACTAATCAAATTAAATTGAATAAACAACAATTGAATGCAAAAATTCGATGTGATGTTTGATGAGGAATGAACGAACTGTGTACGTACTGTATGCAGTCGAAGCCGACCGTTTAGATCGATCGACGGCTTCGTGCAGTGCATTTGTGTTGGGCAAAACTTCTGCTATCTTATCCTTTTGAGTTTCTGCCATGTGGGACACCTGCAGGAGCAGAAAGTAAAAAGGCAGAAAAAAATACGCCCTGGTTTCTGCTCTCTTGTTTTCTGCTAGTGGGAACCACGCTTTAGTTGATATTTTAAGCCATAGATTTAATATCGACCTGTTAATTTTTGTTTTCTCCTTGTTTTTTTTTTATTTAATAAACGTTCTTATTTATGTCTTTACGCCTTCTGTCATCGTGAATCTAATTCCACTGCGCAATACTCATTTTGGTCATTTCAACACGTGACAACCTTTCTATGTTAGGCCAATCAGATGCTTCAGATCACTGACATCTGATTGGCCACCACCTCTTATGTATCTGTTTTTTATCAATTGCAAATTCTTCACATTGTATTCATTAGCTCCGATGATGAAGTAACTTCGAAACGCGTCAGCTACACAAGCAAAATTAAGAATTGCTTTATTACAAACTCAATTTTGTTTTAGAATTCGTAGAGGTGGGATGCAATCTTCATTACATGCCTTAATGAACGTTATTTATCTTTGCACAAACTTTGCCTTACATTGTTGGTCTTGAGATACATTGTTGTTACGTGGATATTGTTGGTGACATACTTCCTATTAGTATGCGCTGCCTTCATTTTGAATATCGATTATTATCGATAATTATTGCTTTGAAGATCAAAATTTCATCAAGATCGGAATAAAACGTTAGAGTAAGAAACAAACGTACAAAACATTCTTCTTTATATAACGGATGAATAAAAAGTCCCCGAATGGTTTAATATCTCGAAAAATACACGTCTTGTCACAAACAGAAAAATACGTGTCATGTATTTTTAAATTCAATTTAATAGTGCATTAATAAAATTTTTTTTAATAATTTTAGTAACCATGTCTTGTGCATGGTGAATGGACGCGGATGGGCTTCCTCCAACACGTACCGGACCAGCGGAAGATCTTCGCCCACTATTCTCTAAACTCTTAACATGATTACTTGTCGAAATCATCCATGACCCTCAGTTCCCGGCAGTCAGATTGCCCTGGTTACGGTGGCACCCAGCAAGACATGAAGAGAGAGGGTGCTAAACATATCCTTCCTGGTTACGGTGACACCCAGCAAGACAAAAAGACACAATCTGCCGATTCGGACCTGGCCACCATAAGACCTTGACCGACGTTCCCTTTACTCCGAGAGTCGTCAGCAAAAACTAGAAGAAGAATTGGATAGGACTTGTTGGGATATCATTGGACTCTGTGAAGTAAGAAGAAAAGGTGAAGATAAAATTGAGCTGAACAGTGGGCACATACTATACCATAGAGGAACAACCGACGGAAGAGTTGGTGGTGTTGGATTCCTTATTCATAAGAAATAGAAGGATCAAATCATTGAGCTTGATAGCGCCTCCGACAGAATTGCAAGATTGGTTATCCAATTGTCGAGAAGATATAAGATACAGGTCATACAGTTCTATGCACTAACCATTTTAATGCCCGTGTCGCAGAAAAAAAATAAACGAGAAATTTCATTGGTAGTCATGGATATGGCACAAGAAATGAAAGAGGAAACAGACTGGTGGAATTTGCAGAGTACGGTCAACTGTACGTCATGAATTCCTTTTTCAAGAAGAAACCTCAGCGTAAATGGATTTGGAAAAGCCCAAATGGAGCAACTAGTGAAACAGATTACATTCTCGCAAAAAGGAAGCACTTGGTCCAAGACTGCACTGTTCTCAACAATTTCAATACAGGAAGCGACCAGAGAATAGTAAGATGCAAGTTTGTTCTAAACACGAGAACAGAAAGACGAAAACTTTTCAAGAACAGAAGGAAGATCATCAACATTGCACGCCTAAAGGAACGCAGATCGGAATTCCAGCTAGAATTGCGAAATCACTTTGAAATCTTACAGAGCGGCATTCAGGAAGATGACATTACAGATATTATCAGGACACTAACTAAACACTTAAAAGAAGCAGCGGAAGAAGAAGCTGGAGAACAAGTTTACAAACCATAAACGAAAATCACAGAAGGAACGAGAAAATTAATGAAGAAACGAAATGAAATGAAGTCAAAATGAGCAGATACATGTCACGTGGGTGTAAGCAGAGTTAATTGTAAATAATAGCGAGAACGTATAAATGAAAATAAAGATTATTTTTATTCGAATCTCCAAATAAAAATTGTAAATAATTATTCAAATATAAATACTCAAGCTGCAGTATTATTATATTGGAATATATAGTAGAAGAAGTTCAGATTCAGATTGCAGTGGAATTATATGAAAGTAAGTAAAACTGTCCTTGTTGATCACATGATGGCGCTCTGACTCGAAAATTCATCAACTCTGAGAATTAAGAATAAATTAAAACAGTTAGTGGAGGACAGTAGCGTAAGCACCGAAGCGAGGTTAACTCGGCGGCATAGCTACTGTAAAATAACTATTGCGGTAAAAGTACTTTAACTTTCCAAGAAAAACAATGGAAGTCCAGTCTAGGTAGGTAAGCGCAGAATAGGATGGAAAGCCGGCTATCAGAACAGGTAAGTAGCAGCAAGCACTTGAAGACCGATTACGTCTATTCACCAAGGCCATTAACTCAATGAATAGAGGGCGCAACGTACATTTGACTAAACTAGTCGCTAAGCTTGAAGCAAAAAGAAGGAGAAAACTCGGCGCATGAACGACGAAGTTTCGAAGCCAACAAATCCATACATACTTGCAGCACTCATTTAAATGTCGTCTACGGGACACTCGCTGTGATTTAGAAGTAAGGCAGCAAAATTATATAAACAATATAATTAACTGACCTTGTCGAACTGTGGAT
>JAHWFO010055381.1:339139-358708 GCA_023313115.1 Rhysida immarginata | reverse complement strand
GAGGCCTCAATTGCTTTGATTAGCTTCATACGAGTTGAATACTGTTTCTCAGCATAAATATCCTGGCTTATAAGATGCCAAACATTTTCTATAATGTTGAGGTCGGGACTCCTTGCCGGCCAGTCTAGTTTACGAACTTTGTCAGTGGAAAATCATTCAGTAAAAATTCGTGCTGTGTGGATAGATGCATTGTCTTGCTGCCACACCCATTGTTTTTGTCTGTAGTGTCTCTTGCAGAAAAGAATGGATGTGCTTTGAAGGTCTTCTAAGTATTGGTTGCCGTATATTTGTCCTCAATTACTTTTATCTTCAGGAGACCCGTGTTTGAAATGGCACCTAATGGCATCACATCTCCTCCTCCCATTTGGTGCTTAATTCTGACCAGAGCAATTGGTTTTTGGCCTTGTTTTTTAACATAACTGCACATGTTATCAGGTCCATCCATGGAAAAATCGTTTTTCATCAGAAAATACCACCAACCCAAAATCAGTCTTCTCATGATGTGTTTCTGAGCAAATTGAAGTCTTGCTATTTTATTTTTGGTGTTAATGGCAGTGATTTTTCAATAGCTTCATAGTGAAAGTTCTCACGCTGCAATTCACGCCTTATGGTTCTGGTTGAAGCCTTCAAATCAAGATTTACTTCGATGCGCGTACTATTTACATTGTGGCCAGCTGCAATTTCTCTTCTCCCATGGCGTTTTATGCTAGATTTTGTCCGCCTTGTAAGTGCAGATGGGTTTCCCATCTTCTTTCCTGTCTTCCTGTTTTCATTTTTAATTGCCCTGATTACTGTATTGTAGCCAACATCAGCAATTTCAGCTTCTCGCTTGAAGTTCTTGTGTTGAGCATACAATGCATGAATTTCCTTCGTTTCTCATCAGAAATCATCTTAAGACACTTCTTCACATTCCAAAAAATCAATGGACAAATATTCATGTACTTTACTGTAAAAAATATCAGTTATTTACCTGTTACCCCAAACGTTTGACCAGTTCAGTTTGCATACTTTGCATGTAACTTAAAAACAAATTAAAAGATCAATTTTTCAATTGTCAATTTTGATATATTCAATAGTAACTTAAAAGGTGCCATAACAATAAAATCTCTAAATAATTGTTTTCTTAGAAAACACACCTACCCCAAACTTTTGTCCACCAGTGTAGATCTATTGACAATGGAACTTTCATTGTTTCCATTTTGTATTTTAACAATAAGTGCTTTTTCCTTTGTTGGAAACAATGCAGGTTGGATTGTTAATAGACCTATCTTGGTCTGGTGACTTTTCAGTGCCGGATCTGTATTTCCAACACCTAGAAAGAAAGCCTATGCACTGAAAATTAATACAATGTTACATGATCATAAGAAGTTATAATTTAGAGCTTATTATTGGTAGAAATAAGATTAACAATGCCTTTTTATGATGATGTAACAATGTTTGAATTTTCAGTGCACAGACTTTCTTTTTAGGAGGTGTTGGTATTTCTCGTTAGCCTCGTAGTCAACATAACGACGTAACAATCGAAGACTTTGGTCGTTATAATCATTTGTGAGCAGTATTGCCAATTTAGCCTTATTTTTCATGCGCTTGTCTTTTGTTGGACATTTTTAATAAAAATTAAACAATGCACATCAACCATCTACCATTCATTTACAAGTCTTCAATTCTCTTCAAAAACTCTCATCATTATCCATTGATGAACTTGTTATTATTTATTCTTACTATTTATTATTTTATCTTCTCCATTTATAAATTAGTATAAAATCATTCATTAATAAACAACAAATTATACTACTTCGTTAATTAATGTATAATGCACAAAACAATGAAAATGAGCTTTTATATTGGACACACCCCTGCTAAATCGGCAACACTGCTTGTGAACGATTCAAAATATTTTTTCCGTCTTCGCAACTTGCGGAGGTATCAGAAAATCATGAGCAGTGGCCAGGCACTTTTGGTTATGGGGACCCTTTAACATTAAGTTTTTTCTTATTAACAGAAATAAACAATAACATATTTTTTATTTTTTATTATTTTTATAAAAACAAAGTTCTGGTCATAATTGTAATTTTAATTTACTATCACAGAGGCTAGGGTGGCCTTTGGATTAAGGGGCCCTGGGCCCATACGTAAAGATGGAACTAAGATTGAGCATATAAAAATTAATAATTATGCTCAAGAAATTGTCTCGAAATCAAATTTTTGATCAATTTAAGCTAAGCAATGGCAGGCTAACCAATTATGGTAGGCTATGATTATGCGCTTTCGAAAGACAGAGGCGGCCATGTTGATGGTTAAACAATGCGCCAGCTTGAAGAAATAAAGTCTCTTCTTTTGTTTGTGTGGTTGCCACGGCTCCTAACAAGCACGCTCGTAAACGTTATCTCATTGTAACAAAATTAATCATCGTTGAAGTCGCAACTTTGTTGGCACTCTTCATTGTTGTGTCGTTTTTCTCATTAAATTTTTTGACTCCGATGACTCCAGGAGTTATGGGAGTTAACCTGAGTCGCACTCCAAGCGAATAAAGAAACAAACTCCGAATGACTCCGAGCGTATCCTAATGTTGGAGGTCAAGAGAGTTAACTCCGAGCGAATAAAGAAAAGGAGACCAAATGACTAATAGCAAATAAAGAAACGACATCCGAATGACTCAGAATCACGGGAGTCATTCGGAGAGACTCAAAGTGAATAAGTGAACGCACCCCTAGACAGATGGCCTGAGCACAGAAACTGTATGCATTGTTACATCATCATCAAACGGCCAAATTTAGGGTTTATTATTGGCAGAAATACGATTAACAATAGCCGTTCACGGCCGTCTATATCTATCAGGCCTGATAACTGACGTTCAAGTAAAACGAATACTCCCGTTATATGAAAAAATATTACCGCCTCCGTCAAAATGATAGGCAGACGACCTCATGCCTCGCCGACCTCTAGCATGACGTCAGTTGTCAGGCCTGTAGATATAATAGGGTCACCCGGTTTGCAACTGCTGCCCGAAGGGCGACAGCGGGCCAAATCAACCATGCGGTACAACCAAGGACGTTCCACGACATTTTGGCGAATCTTGCCACCTGCAAGCTTTGGGAACAGGAAGCCACGACGGGTCCACTCTTGACCGGTGCACATCGTCGGCAACGCCTAGCCTGCGCCAATCAACATCGACATTGGACCGCTGAGGACTGGTGAAGGAATACCTGGTCCGAAGAGCCACGGTTTCAACTGTATCGGGCCGATGGTCGCGTCCATGTCTGGCGCAGGCCACACGAAGCCATGGACCCCGCTTATCATGTGGGGACCACTCAGGCAGGTGGAGGCTCCATACAGGTCTGGGGTGTTTTCTCGTGGCATGCAATGGGTCCATTAGTGCATCTGACATCCACTCTGCATGCTACTACCTACGTCGATCTGCTTGGGAGCAACCTCCACCCCTTCATGAACTGTTTTTACTCCGTGGGTGGCGGCATCTTCCAGCAAGATAATGCGCCTCCACACTCGGCCCTTGTGACACGGCAGTGGCTAGAGGAACATGCTACCGACTTCACGACAATGATTTGGCCTCCACGTTCCCATTGGGTATTTGCGGGACGTCATAGAACGATCTGTCAGCTCGTCACCAACACAACTGGTAAATGCAGTATCGTTATAGAGTGCAGTGGAGGCGCCATAGCTTTCAGTGCCTGTGGATGTGCTCCGGTGAATGGTAGACTCACTTCCACGATGGGTCGCGGCCGTTATCCGCGCCAGAGGGGGCCCAACATGTTATTAGGCATGTGTGCCAATACTTTTGGTGAATGAGTGTATATGAGAATTTATTTACTTATTATAAACAAAGTAAAGCGAATACTATTATAGAAAACTGTGATAAAATAGTGCGACAGAAATAGGGAAACGGGCTGGAAATTTGACCATGTGATAGCAGAAAACTATGAGGCTCGCAAATTTTTAGCAACTAATCGTCCCTTGTACGACTTGTCGCAGGGAAGAATTTTTCTGGGACAAATTGTCGATATTCTCTTCTTTTATTTGACAAAATTGCACCTCCCTCATAATAACTGTTCTTAATTTAAAGCGGCGGTGTTAAACAGGAACAGATCACCATTGTGCTCCAAAATAAGATATGACTAAATAACAATAACTGTGACAACAGTATGTGCCTGAAGGCATCTGACATTATTGTTATTTTATTGGAATAGAAGTATTTCCAAAGTGTGGTCGTGCCTTGTCAGGCCGCAAATGCCATTTGGAAAGTATCTGTTCTTGGAGAAAAACTAAATCAATATGATGTCATATGCTATAGCTTCATAAACTTCTTTAGATAATAGGAGTGTGATGTTTTTCCTATTATTTTTAGTACTCGGTCAGAGAAAAGGAAAATAAATAGGCGAAAATGGACACAGGGAATAATGATGCTGGAATAGACTTAATATTATAATATTTCCTTCAATTCTTTTTTTAGCTTTTGGAATTTATCCACTTTTAATGGCGATGAACTTCAGTAACGCATACGACGAATGTCAGGCGACCAAGATAAACAGTACTCTTTTCCATTTGAACTCTAAGAAAGACGAAGTGTTTTTTATTGCGCTCATGGCCACAAGAACCAGCTGGTTTTTGCCACCTTGCGTTGATTATTATTTAGGTAAATATATAGTGCTTTGAATATTCACCTTTTTCTTATTTACAAATAACATCATGTTCAAATGTCACGAAAGATTGCATGTTTCTATTAAAAAATATAAAATGTGCTATGCACAAGATACGCTATTTTGACAAAAATATTGGGGTATTTGAAAAAATGAATATTTATTATACAAGTGTAATAGGGCGCTGGGCTCAGCTTCTACTCTCATAAAACTTGACGATTATATGAGAATGTCAATGATTATCAAACTAAAAGAGGTTTATTTTCTCGTTCAGCTGGGTTGCTTTCTAATGTGATAATGCAGTAAAGATGTTTTTTCAGCAAAATCAGTGCTTTCCAACGGAGGTAATATCGTCGTCGTCGTCCCCCAGCCCACCGCGGGGGGAGAGAGGGGACGCTGGGTCGATTTGTGGAGCGTGTATCAGATTCAATTGGAGGTCATTCTATTTGAGCTGTTTCTTTATTGCATGTCGACCAGATACGGATCCAGTGTTTCTCATAGATTGTATGGTGGTATACAATCTGCCTCAAAATAGATGGACTCGTCCTCAGAATAGATGGACTCCGTGTATGCGCTGTGCTGCGAAGAAATGCCTCGTCTGTGAGAGACCGTTTAATATGCATAAGAAATATTGAATCGCGATGCCGAGTTGACGGAATTGCAGAAATGTCAACAATAGGACGCCACTTGGAATGCTGTGAGCGCGAAGGGGAGTTTTCATATGTCGTATGTTAATGATGAAAAAGACATGAGCCCGATCGTATGATACCAAACTGAAACGCCAAGCGAATGAATGACGTCATTACGGGTCCCCATGGAAGTCAAGAGTGCGTCAGAACTCCAGCAATGTGAAAGTAACGGTGATTCTGGTTTTCGGCTATAGCATCGCTTCCGAACTGTTCTCGAAGTTCTGCAGACAATACTCCATTCGCACCATTCTGAGAACAGGCGCACTACAGAAGCAGGTGTAATACGGCCACCACACTGCTGACAACGGGTTCTACAAAATGCTGGGTACAAGGTGTCTTACCTAAAGTGAACCAGTAGCCAACTTCTAAAATACAAATCTGACAGAGTACTTTCAATTATGTACTTTTGTTATTATTTTGTACTTACTGTACTTTTATGTGAGGGGTTTTTATGTTTATTCCATTTCAAAAAACCGACGCCATTTTTGAATATGAAAATCAACTTTGAAATGTGGAATTGAAACCCCAATTTTTAATGTATTTTCAGATTGTACGCAACATTTGAGAAATGGTTTATATTTGGTATTTTTGATCCAACAGGCATGAAAGTGTGGCAGTCACATACATGTTTATTAATAAGTTGCGCAATGGACTTTATTATTGAAACTAACACGTGGATAATAATTAATTTTAAATTTTATTTGAAAAATACAATGGAAAAAAGAAAAGAGAAGTAATCAACTAATGTGATAAGATAAATAAATTTACTTTATACAGAAAACAATGCAATTATGAACACATTAAATTGTTTCTAATTTAACGTTACACGAACAAAATTTCAATTCTGCAGCGATAAATTGATAATGAGAAAAGTGACCGCTTTTAAATAAGGAGTGCGGCTACGCACGCCGCGTTCCAAACTTCAGACTTCAGAGGACTAAAAATATAAAGAAAAAAAATATAACCTTTAATTAATTATGATGAAATTACGCAGCTATAGAAAGCACGAGGAGGCGTATAGGAATTATGAACGAGAGGTGGCCTACTTTATTGAACATAGACGCAGCCTAGATCCTCATTCAAGAAGGCCTGATGGCTCCTGGGAATACTTACATTATGATCCCTGGTCGGGTTTGGAATTTGATAATCAATATCTTCAGACAAGATCTGGCACTGTTATTGTGTGGCCTTGAAGGAATACCAGACCCACGGGAGGTAGCTGAGATTGAAGCGATGCTTGCTACCCTGCTAATAATTTTAAAAAGCTTATGGGTTCCTTAGTTCTCAAAATAACCCAAAAAAGTTGGTACTTTATAGACATTTTTACGCGAAAACGGAGTTTAAAGTTGATACAGTCGAAAATAGTGAAATTAGGAATGTTAGAAAAAAAGATGTAAAATAACGTATGTACATAAAATTTTACTCGCAAGTTCAACTTTTATTTAAACCACAGTTTAGGTAAACAATGAGATAGGGTCTCGGGCGCAGGCAAGTGGTTACGATGCAAGGAGCAGATTCGGATGTCACTTTATCAACACGCCAGAACATGATATTTCAGTGCGACGGTGCCCCTTGCCACTTTGCAAGAGAGGTTAGAGGCCATTTGAACGAGCATTTTCCAGAGAGATGGATTGGCCGTAATGCACCAATCGCCTGGCCTCCAAGGTCCCCTGACCTGAACCCCATAGATTTTTTATCTGGGAATGCTATAAGGAATTGGTGTACCATCACGAATTCGCGACTTTGGAGGAGTTAAAAACTAAATTAAATAAAGCTCAAGAAATAATACGACAAAAAACCCAAGCCTTCCGAGATTTGCGCGGTAATTTTTTGCGTCGGTGCCGTCTGTGCATTGCGGCAGATGGCAGGCACTTTGAACATTTATTGTGAAAACAGTAATAAATAAATGATTTCTTAAGATTATTTCTGTTGTTTTATTTAGCACAATGTGAAAAAATAATTATGATTTGAATTTAAATATGTTATTTTACATCTTTTTATCTAACATTCCTAATTTCACTATTTTCGACTGTATCAACTTTAAACTCCGTTTTCGCGTAAAAATGCCGTATAAAGTACCAACTTTTTTGTGTTATTTTGAGAGCTAAGGAACCCATAAAGTTTGTAAAATTATCAGGAATTTATTCAGTCAGGGTTAAGTAATTTTTTTTCAAGTTGAAATCAAGTAACAATTTCTCCCAAACAGAAATTTTAATTTTGTGATCAAAATCTGAGCTAGTAGTAGTTAGAATTTTGGTGTTTAGTGTTGTTACAGACGAACACACATGCTAGCGATAATACTAACAAAGAAAATCTCAAAGAACCACTTCACAGAAAAAGTTATAGCTAAAACCGTCCAAAATTTAAAAAAATCTGAAAATAAAACAAAAAAAATTCATATCTCGAAAACTACAAAAAATCGCGGAACATACATGGGTTCCAATCAATAAGTATTGGTGTCCCCAGACCACAGACCTTCGCTGGTACAGGTTACATGGGACACCCTGTATATAGGAAATAGACTTGGTTTATATCTGTTTCCTTGCATGTGTGAACAATCAGCCCGTCCTGTTTGCGTCAACAATCGGCTGGGTGAACGATGATTGATGAAATTAATACATGCCGCAGCCGACGATAAAGACACGCTTTGGCACTGAAAAGTCACCTGACCATCTTAGTCCAAGCAACAATGTAATATTCATTGTTTCCATGTTGGATTTTAGCAATCAGCATTTTTTCATTTGTTAGAAACAATGAAGGTTACATTGTTGCTTCGACTAAGAAGAAGAGGTGACTTTTCCGTCTTTTTCGTCAGGTACGATGCTTGCCTTAATGATTCACATTTTAAGGGGGAGAGTTATAAAAAGTAATAAATAAATAAAATAAAAATCATTATTATTTCTTTTTTTATTAAAATCTTTGGAGATTTGTAAGAAATTATTCTAAAACATATAAGAGAATACAACTTCTAGGCGTGCAGCTGCTCAAGCTTTTCCTAAAAATGTGTGGGTACTTTTCCTCATGAGCTAAAAAACTGGAGGAAATTTCTTCTTCATATGGTTTTTGCAATTTAGTAAATTCCTTTAGAGAAGTTTTAGATGTAGTAACTTTCTTTAGAGAAGTTAAAGATAATGTTTACCTAAACGTATTAGAAAATTCTAAAGATCTCAACTGATACTATCAATATAAACAACCACATTCAGGACATGATTCAACGCTCTGTGACTGAATACCACTCTATCGAAACGGTTACATGTTGATGATGCTGATGAGGCTGTAAACAGAGTTCCTTAACTCTCTCAATCCATCTATTAAGTGTTTTTAATATAGACAGAAATAAATCAATACTCATAGCCGTCTTTGATATTTTGAAATGTTAAGGATGCAATGTCGAATTTTCTTGGGTGAACCCAATTGGACACAAAATTCCAGTGCAAGCATTTAAAAGAATTCTTTTCGTTTTTCCAAAGTGAATATATACTTTATTAAGACTTTTTCGTTTATATTCAAATTCTGATATTGCAAAATTTCACCAAACAAACAGCCCGAGCAACGCCGGGAAAATCAGCTAGTTGATTCATAAAGTGTAAAGTATAAAATAGCATATAGTTGTTGTCGAAATTTTTCATGACCGTTTTGCATAATGTGATTGAATTTCGTCGATACAGCACTCAATTTTCTCCTTCAAGGCGCGGGTGGTCGTGGGATTTTGGCATAAACCTTAGACTTCAAAAAACCCCAAAGAAAAAAGTCCAACGACGTTAAGTCACACGATCTGGGCAGCCAATTCTGATCACCAAAACGGGAAATTACACGACCAGGAAATGACTCGTGCAGTAATTGAATCTTTTCTCAGGATGGATGGCATGTGGCACCGTCTTGTTGAAAACACATGTTGTCCACATCTATATCTTGCAATTTAAGCACAAAAAACTGGATTATGTCACGAGAGTGAACACCGTTAATTGTTATTGCCTTACCAGCTGAATTTTCGAAGAAGAATGGTCCGATGATGCCTCCGGCCCAAAATCACCATTTTTAATAACCCTGAACTGCCAGCTGTCACAGTCTTTTTTCTCAATGGCACTAAATTTAAGTCTTGCGTGATTTTGGGAAAATTTCGAAAAAAGAGTGCGTATGTGCCAGCAAAGCTTTGGAGGCCATTTACCTGATATGCTACTTAACCTTATACTGTATATTTTATGAATCAATAAGAAATTTACAATTTTTAATTAAAAACCTGTGTTTTCTATCAAAATTACTTCTTGCGTGAATTATGGGATACCCTTTATAACTTTGTGTCCCACTTGTGGCCCAGGTACAGGATACTTGAATCCCACATCGAGGAAAGTGAAGACTGCTTTCCACCTGTTGTTTCGTCGACAATTTTTCCTTTTTTCTCAACGCCAGTGGAATTTTTAAAAACGACTCCACTTAGCACGTCTTCATCAACATGAACGTTGTTGTAATGAAGTGCTGGAAGAATATCTTTTAAAAACAGCTGAAACACTGTTAATAGTGACTAAACGTCTATTTCATCTGTCCGCTTGGTTGGCCTTAACTTTGTCGCCGAGGTTAGAGAAGATCTCTCTCGCTTGATCGCTCTCGGATCTCCAGCTTTACCACTTTTAAATTCCCGCGCTCACTCCTTCCGATTTCCCTATTTCCTCTTCGGTTTATTTTATTTTGCCTCTCACGTGGCACTTGGAGAAGCCTCGTTCTCGCTTTCTAAGACGCTTTTCTTTACAGGAAAAACCAAGACCATTATTTTGTCTCAAAAAATTAATGTTATCCGCAACAGATAGCGACAACCATAGAAAAGAAATAAGATTATCTTACTTCTTCTCTATGGCGATAAAGCTTGGTTTCGATTATCAAGTAAATTATCCCGCTCGATTAGTGACGCACTACTTTTCGCTGCCACTTTACTTTGTGACATCCTCGACCCCCTCTTAGATTGTCTCGCCATCACAATAGCTGCATTGACCAGCTGACCAATGGCCATAGCTTGATGATGAAAACAAAGAACCTTAGATGGTCTCGAAGCGCTGTCACAACGTGGCAGGATTTCAAGAAAAGGCAAAAAACATAAATTGTAAATGCTAAAAGAAAATAAAAGTTGAACATTTATTATAACAACATTTATTGTACAATTATCGTTTTGCTTTACTGTAAAAATGTTATGTTCAAATAAAAACATTGCTATTCATTTTATTTCCATTGTGTTTAGGAACAATTTCTATTTTTTGCCTTTTCTTTAAATGCAAACACACCACACTTCTCCTAAACGGTTGGATGTTTTGAAAAAACACCAAGAATAAAACATTTCTCAAATGTTGTACACAATCTGAAAACCATTAAAAATAGGAGTTTCTCATTGGACATTTTAAAGTTGACTTCCATATTCGAAAATGGCATCGGTTTTTTTGGAAACGGAATACAAATAAAAATCTCTTTCACATAAAAGTACAAAAATTCTTCCATTGAAAGTACTCTGTCAGATTTATATTTTAGAAGTTGGCTATTCCTGAGTCACCCTGTATAAAGAATATTCATAAAAAATCTTTTCTTTGCTAGATTATTCAGTAACTGGCAAATGCTGTATTAGCGGGACACCTGTAGTTTTACCTTCAGTTTCACCTTTAAGTGAAAATTATTGAAGAGAGGAAAAAAAATTATTTTTGCGTATTTTAATGATGTTTTCAATTTCAAATTTGATTTTTTTTACATACACGATGTACAAAAATTCAGGTAACACTTTCAAAGTGGTTCTATGTAAAAGCGATAGAAATTTTGAGAAGAATACATTCAGGATTTTTTTTTCACACAATAGATCTTAAAAAACACTATGTGGGAGTCTCCTGTGACGCGACAAATGTCTACTCAGTAATCCAACTCAAGCTACACAAGCCCAATATGTCCTCCATGACTGTGACCGTCGCTTGCTCAAGTATCTCATAACATCTTTTGGAAGAGGAGAGATTTACAGCAGGCAAAAGGATATGAAACTGAGGAGGAGAATTGAGCAAGCGACAGCCACAATCGTAGAGGAGATGTTGGACCGTGCCTGGCAAAAGTTGGATATCATGTGCACATTTGTTGCATGGAGTATTTGAAAAGTATGTTGTGTGAAAAAAATAAACCTGTCACGTATTGCTGGTATTGGTTCGTTTCAAAGCTTCACCATAACATTATTTTTAAAGTATTACTTGATTTTATGCGCACTCTGTATTTAGCATCAAGCTCTTTACAGCGACACGCCACTTTGCTCTATAAAACGCGCTTTTCCTTGAAAATGTTTTTCCTTTAACATATATTGTCATTAGCATTGAGTATCTGTATGAAGTTTCAGCTCTCTAGTTTGTCGGGAAGTTGGTTTAATATAATATTGCAAGATTTCCACTATACAGATCGACATAAATTTAATGGTGAGTTAATTAAAGTGTGGAAAAAATGTATTAGAATTTTTGTGCAGATCTGGCTTTAAAGTAGCTTAAATTTAAATTTCAGTATTGAATTTTTTTACACACATCATAATTAAACTGGATGCGTTTTCTTGTTTTTGTTAGATTATCGACAACTTATCGAGTTTTCTTGGCTTAGTCTTGTTCACAGAAGATGGACTTCATCATTCACGTTCACATCGGCTAAAACATGGAAGTTTACTGGAGACAACGATTCGCCTTGTCTTGTCATTGATTATTTACCTATCAATAAAACCTTAACAGTTAGCAATGTTCCATGCACAATCAGCTCAAGATATTTTATTTGTGAAGAAGGTATGGTATTTAACATAGAAACACAAGTAAAAAAATAAATGAAACTATTAACTGACTGGAAACCTACCCGAAAATGCTTATCATCTTGTAATTTTAACTTCATCTTCTCAGCTTATCGATACTTGTATTGATGCTATATAGCCTTTTCTTTAAAATACAAGGTGGCCCAAAAATAACTTACCGTACTCAACAGAGAGAAACCTGCCCTGCGTAAACCTTCCGTAACACTGCCATGATCGTTCTCACCCTCCTCGTCAGCTATCTCACTCCCGTCAGCCTTCCCGCGGTCATTCCATTCAATCCAAGGGGGGCGCGCAGGTTCACTCGTACATCGCTTTTATAAAATATTTTTGTAGAAAATCTTCGCGAGCCTTTTTTCTTCTTTTCATCTTTATTTTTGTTCTCCGCTGAGGATCACATGACAATATAAGCAAGCTATAAACTAATTCTTTTTCGGAAGTTTAAATATTTTGCCGTTAAATGAAATATTAACGCAGTTAAAAAAAAAAATATCTTGGACCGCTTACGACCACTCGAAGAGAACCATAGCCAACTGACAGATCGATTTCCCATTGATTGGAGAATTCTGACATTATAACGGTGCGTGCGCTAGCAAAAAGTCCTGACGCCATCTCTTAGGTTCGCTGCTTGTACGATCAGCAGAACGGAACTTTTTTTTTTACTGTGGGATTCGACGGGAGTGTACAGACGTGGTATTATTAGGCTATGCAGAGATTACTGGCCACTCGATGCATTGAACATCCTAACTTTGCAGAAAGTCCTCCACCATCAGAACTCTGTAGGGACATGCATTATCGTCCATGAGAATAAAATCTGGACCCATAGCACCTCTGAATTCTCTAAAATGATCTTCTAGTGAAATTGTTTCAGTAGTACATGTTTTAATGATACCATTATGGTACCATTGGAAATTTCCAGTGCTAAGTTATATCATGTAATATATCAAGCAACTTGTATCGCCATGTCATGAACAACTAAGTAAGAGTAATTAATAAGTTAGATAATGTGTCGATTTGGATTCAGGGGTACCTGCGCTAATGATACCACTATGGTACCATTTGGAAATTTTCAATGTAAAGACATTGTATGTAACACAGGGTGTCCATAAAAGGTCTGACACATTTTATCTGTGTTTTACCAAAAAAAATAATAATGATAAAAGTTATTAATTAAAAAAAGCAAATAAATAATAATTAATAAAAAATAAAAAAATTTAAATTAATAAAAAAAATCAAAATAAGACACTGACATTTCGGATAGAGACTATCCTTTATCAGGATAATTCTCTAATATTCTTTGCTTTTAGAGAATTATCCTTTTTGCTTAATAAAGGATATACTGTATCCGAAACGTCAGCGTTTTATTTTGATTTTATTTATTAATTAAAAATTTTTTATTTTTTATTAATAATTATTTATTTGCTTTTTTTTTTAATTAATAACTTTTATTGTATTCCACGGTTTTTGTGTCTCGTCCTTCCTCTCATATATATCCGTCCAAAAAAAATAATAATGATAAACAGAAAATGTAACTGAAAAGTTATTAAACAAAGTTAGTAGATCCCAACGTGGTGCACCCTGGGTCACACGGAGGATATCCAGCCGATAATTAATTTATTGCCATGTTCTTTTGAGCATATCCACATCCACCTTGTTAATAGCAACCGTGATTCGGCGTTTCAAATCCGTAATGTCCTTAACTTTTGTCTAGAACACCTGGTCCTTCGCGAACCTCCACAAGAAAAAGTCCAGTGGGGCTAAGATATAGGTCCATCTCTTCCTATCCAACGACATGGAAATTTTTCGTCCAAAGCGGCACGAACAATTGTCCCCCCAGTGTGATGGTGCTCCATCCTGTTGGAAGAGAATATCGGGCCGTAGTTCATCTAATTGCGGGAATACAAAATTCTGCAACATGTCCAGATACGTAATGAAAGTAACGGTTGATTCCGCAAAGAAGAAGCGTCCTAGTACGCGATCGTGCATAAGCCCGCACCAGACATTGACTTTTGGGCTCTCTTTGCATTTCACGGACACAGTGCGGGTTTTCAGATCCCCAAATGCGAACATTGTGGCGGTTAACATTTCCGGAAACGTGGAATGTCGCCTCGTCGGAAAACACAACACGCTGAAGAAAATCTCGATCGTCTTCAATCCTGTTTAACATGTAAGCAGCAAACTTCGTACCTTTCGGTTTGTCATCTGGTTGGAGAGCTTGTACAAGCTGAATCTTGTGTGGATACAATTGTAATGCCTTAGGTACGATTTTATGTACCGCGGATTTAGGCAACCCCAATTCTCTGGAAGCTGTCCTCATTGATTTTCTAGGGCTCCGATCAAACGCCTCTCTAACTCTTTCCACATCCTCATCTGCTATGCTTGGGTGGACTGAACTTTTATTGCATAGCACGCTGCCTGTTTCCTAAAACCTCTTCTCCCAATCCAAAATGCTGTTAGACATGGTGGATCCTTATTAAATTGTCTTCGAAAATTTCTCTCTGTCTGAGTCACCGATTTCGTTTCGATAAACCAATACACAGTCCGTGCTCTCTCCTGTGGACAAGTATCTTTTGTTCGAATAACCCGGATGTACAGATCCCGCACTCTAGCGGCGAAATTGTGAAACACAATAAAACTATTCAGTTACAGTTTCATATATTGAAATCCGTTTCTGTTTATCTTTATTTTTTTTTTGGTAATACACACATAAAATGTGTCCGACCTTTTATGGACACCCTGTATAGCAAACGACTCGTAACGAGCTGTCATGATTGAATATATAAGAATTTTATTCAGAGGATAATTATAAAGTTCGAAGATGATCGAATTTTATTCAGAGGTACCTGTGCTTGTGATGCCATTACGGTCACTGGAAATTTCCATTGCCAATATGTGCAGTGTGATATATCAAACGACTCTTAACGACCTACATGAACAATGAACAGATATATAAGAATAATTACAAAGTTTGAAGATGGTCGAATTTGATTCAGTGGCACATGTCCTAATGACACCATTATGGTACTTTTCAAAAATTTCAATGTTAAGATATGGCATTTAATATATCAAACAATTTGTAGCGACTTGCCATCCACTAATATGTAAGTGTAATTAATAAGTTCGAAGATGGTCGAATTTGATTCAGTGGTATCTGTACTTATATTACCATTATGGTACTATTAGAAATTTTCAATGCTACGATAGGGCATGTAATATATCAAACAACAAGTAACGACATGTCATGGATGAATATATAAGAATAGTTATAAAATTCATAGATTATCGAATTTCAATCACTGGAACCTATTTTAAGATTTTCCGAAGCAATTCAAAATTTGGAAATATGTTTCAAATAGTTCACGTGGCGGTGACTAGTTTTGTCTCTCGGTACTTGGTTATGTCATTCCTTAATGGTTTATTAAGTCTTGTCTGCACTGCAGATATAATAAAACATGCCAAACATTTCTTGAAATGTTCACTCTTAATACCCATCATAAAATTTATTTTTTTTTTATATTGTGAATATAATTTTTTTCTTTAATTTAATTCGATACTAGAATTTATGTTCTGCTTCGTTTAATTTTTATAATTGCGATTACTTTTCGTCTTTTTCTTATCTATTTTCAGTTGATTGTGCCTTTAATAAAACAAATTGCTTTAAAATTCCGATTTTTGGATACGAAGTTTCGTTTGAAGACGCAAAAAAATATTGCCGATCGTTAAATCACCATAATCTACTTTTCCCTTTTTATCTAAATAAGATAAAAGCTTTGAAAAAGTACTTGTCTAATTTATTTTTAACTCATAGAAGATTTCTTGTCGGTAAGATAATAGTTTTGCAACTGTTAAGAAAATTTAGTAGAAAAATATAAACTGTAAACAACACTTCTTTCAAGTCACATTGCTAAACTTTGGAATTTATTTGGTTTTAGCATTGGAAGATTTGATAAAACCATTTAAAAAATAGAAATTTTATAACTTCGATTCATAAAGATTAAAAAAATAAATGGATTAAAATGAAAATAAAAAAGAGGTTTACTCTTCAGCCGTTTTCGATCGCCGTCGCATCGGAAGCGGAAGTTTGTTAAAGTTTGATGAAAGATTTATAATATTAACATAAATTTTTTTTCAGAACAACTTAACACTGCTCGCCATTATTTGCATTGGATTAAAATGGCATGAAATAAAAAAATGAGCATGACAAATTTGAAATCTTATACATAAATTCCAATTTCTACAAGATTTGATATAGGCAATTTTCAGTTATATCTTTATCTTACCAATTATCAGAATTAGTCATGGAATAACATAATTCTCATCCTTGCACACAGATTATTTGATCTTTTTTTCGGAAATATATATAGCTTTACATATTTTTCCTTAATCTCATCAGTAGGTGGATTGATAAGTTTGTGTTTTCTCTATTTTGGCATTATAAATAATAGATTTATTGAGTTCTAAAGTTGCGAGAACTTTGTTGTCGAGCAACGTATTTTATTTTAAAGATGTTCACTGTAAACATGCCGATTAAATATTGAATGAGATAAAATGTGTTAAAAGCATTGAAAAATCTTAATAAAATAGGTTCTGCAAGTCAGCTACTTTTAAGATAAAAACGGACTTGCGTTTCCCCATGCCTTCTGTAAACAAATCTCCTACACTGAAATGAAATTGTCCCACCAACAAGGAGTTATCCGACCTATCCATATTTAGTAGGGGGTTCGTCTAACTCCGACTAGTAAATGATTAGATGCATGCTCACGAGACATGACCATCTGGGTTGATACAGGGTGTCCGGGTGCCTGTATAGGCTCATCAGTTGAAACCTGTGCGAGACATTCCACGCAGTAGGGAGGAAGCAACTGCCTCGTGAACGTACAGCACTGTCATCCGCACAACGGTCTCAATGCCGCGACGACGACAACGACAACCGTTCACGCAATAAACGGAGTTTGAACGGGGTCGGATTATTGGCCTCTCCGAGGCTGGATGGTCAACCAGATGGATTACTGTCCATGTGTCGCGGGACGCACGGACGGTAGGCCGATGTTGGAGGCAATGGCGAGAGGAAGGCACACATGCCAGAAGACCAGGCTCTGGGGCCCGGAGAAGCACGTCAGCTCGTACCGATAGGCGGATACTGCGAACAGCGCTAGCGGACAGAACCATCATCCTGCGGCAACTGTGCGACAACATCACTTTTTCCGGTGCTGCTCCAGTGTCCCTCTACTCCCGGGCTGGCGAATGGAATGGCGCCCTGTAGTCTTCAGCGACGAATCCCGCTTTTGTTTGGACACCGACGAAAGACGCGGACGTGTGTGGCGCAGACCATTGGAACGTATAAAAAAAAGTTTTTAATAGCTGAAATTGTAGATCCTTTATTCTAAAGACAGATCTGTATCATTAAAAGGTTTCATCAGATAAGTCTTCAACCCAAACGCATCATCTGCAATAAAAACGTAAGGCATTTCCTCTGACTGTCCAGGCAATGCTGCTGGTGGTGGAAGCTCCAACTTTCCTAAATTCAGCATATCTTTCAAATTGCACTTATTCCAAACTCCACCATCACTGACTCTACCTTCGGTTCCCACGTCAATATACCGGAAGCAATAATCTGCATCCACGACTGCCTTAAGAACAACACAATCGGTAATTCCGGAAGTGAGACCCACCATTTAGTGGCTTCCGGATTACAATGTGTTTCCTATCAATTGCTCCTATGACATGTGGCAAATTTCATCGATCATGGAACCCTTAGCAATCTGCAGCCAATGGTGGGGTGTAGTTGGCAATTTGAACTAACTAGATTTAAGAGAGTCATATAGAGCTTCCCAGGTCTCTATAACTATGTACGACAAGGCTCTCTCGGATATGCGGAAATATACCGATATATCCTAAAACGTTTGACCTGTCGCCAAATATCTCAGTGAAATAGCCGGAGAAATAGCATTGTTTTTATTCTGTTTTATGATGCGTGGGCTAATCATTTCCAGTAGTTACTGGAAACAATCTTCATCAATTCGCAATCATCTTCTGTGAAAAGAATGTTTAAACAATTGCATAGACTTTGATTAATTCATAGATGCAATAAATAATATTAAACATATTAATATCAATCTCATAAGAATGCATGATAAATGTTTACATTGGCTGCAAACTAGCCTTCTTCTTCTTAATGTGCCGTCTCCTATGGAGGTTGGCGACCAAATTGTTAATGGCGTACTAGAAATATTAATGCGGTGGATTTCCGTTGCCTTCCGCGGGTTTAATAAGGAACAAGCACAACGTCCATGCCACAGCGGGATCCGAACCCGCGACCCGACGATCACAAGAAGCACTGAAGCCCTCTCGGCCACCGGGCCGGCGCGAACTAGCCAGTGTATTCAATTATTATGTATTATCATCACTGGGTGAGGCAAAAACGCCATGACTGTTTTCAGTTGGTTCAATGCAGTCTACGATGGAAAATTTAGTTTAGTTAGGAATCAGTGAAGGAAATATAAAAAAAAAATTATTTAAGGAAACTCAAAAAATGTTTAAAAAATTTTCGAAAAATAATTTCTCAAAATTAAGTTTAAATAAGCTTTAATACAGAAAAAATTATTTCAAGAGAAACAACAATTAAAATTATGGATTTTCTTTAAAATATGAATCAAAAATAATTTATTATAATAACTATTTTTTGATTTACGCGATTACGGGAGTTTTGAAATTTTAAAATTGAACGATGTGCATTTAGTTATTTTTAGCAGTTCCTTAATTTGTCTTTTATTCGTTTTTATATCATAGTATGTTGAACGCGGCTGGGGAACGGATTCAACATTATATGCTTATACTATGTATGTACGTAAGCATTAATAAAGAAATTTTCGATAATAAACAGATAAACGAAACATTTTTATAAATGAATTGGCAACTCCATGGAGCAATTCTAATTCATTTTATTTATTAACAAACAAATGAACGATGTGTTTTCGATAACTGGCAGGTCATAACCGGGGTTGAGTCTGCTGGGAGAGAACATCACCACCACACAACACCAACAAATAAAATTTCTATTTATGTCTTTTGACCTCACCCATTGAAAATTTTCATGGAAATAAAGGCAAAATACAGCTACATACATGTCCTCGGTGCAGAGCTCAAGGTTGATGTTGTTGAAAGCTCCGTTGAGTTTTCTTCTTTTGATCCAATTTCGGGTCGGGCCTCGTCGTTTCCTTTCAGCTCTTTCATCCTCATCACATACAATAAAATCGCTGAAAGGAGAGAAAAGTTATTTGAACAACGCGCGAAGACTAAGGCTATGGTCAAAAACCAGTGAGAGAATGATGACGTTATTTCTCACTGGGCTAACACAGGGCCGTACCCAGAAACTTTTTTCGGGGGGGCTGAGGGGGACTGGCCCATGTGGAGGGGGAGTCCCCAT
>JAHWFO010055381.1:309536-339039 GCA_023313115.1 Rhysida immarginata | reverse complement strand
CCCCCCCCCCCCCCCCCCCCCCCCCTCCCTGGGTACGGCCCTGGGCTAACCGTCTTTTTCTCGGTGAGGACGGTTAGACTAACCGGTTCACATTCAGCGATTTCGCGGAGTGAAGCGTTTTCTCGAATCCAGGTGTCCTCTAGGCTTCTCAAAGCCGCGCGTGTTAAAATGCGGTGCCATTTCAAATTCAGCGGGAACGAAACGGGGAGCTAGACGAACTTCCTTCTCTGCTTTCAGCCTGCGTCCTCCCCATCCCCTCCAGCTAGGCGAACTCCGCTCTGATTGGATGTTCGACGAGTCGTTCTTTCATCCAGTCTCCAGGCCTGGCTGCGGCCCTGAGTCTCTGTTGCTTTCTAGACATCGTGTATATGTATCGTGATAACATGGCTTTCTTGGCATCGTGTTAATCGTAGCATTATATTTTTTTATTAGGAAAAATGACAGAAAACGAGGCGCACGTGCACAGAAAACACGCTATCGGCGAATTTCAATATGGCTGACTTGACTGGCAGAAATAGGTTAGAAACAGTTGCTAAGGATTCTGGACTGGAGAGATGCTCACTCGTAGCTGATTGACTGCGCATTAGGAGCGACTTTTGAAAATTCCAACACAGTTGGAATTTGAAAACCTGCGCCATTGTCGTCTCTAACCCGCTTTCCGCCGCGAATTCGCTGAATATGAAACGGCTCCGGCAACCAAAATTGCGTCCAATGCGCCAGATACGGCGAATTCGACGCGAAATCGCTGAATATGAACCGCCCTTTAGGCATAGCTGCGCTAACTGGCGTTTTTGACCGCGTTAAAATGGCATCACGGTTTTCCCACCAGGATTTCTGACCGACCAAGCGCTAACTCTTCTCACTGGTGAGAGTTTTTGATCTCAGCCTGAGAGAGCAATGGAGGCAGGAACTTCCTGTCAGGAAGTAAGGAAAGTGATAATTGCGCATGCGCGGAGAGAAGACGGGTGAGCCGACGAAGCTCTTTTATTTGCGGCGGGACGAGCTGGCGACAAGCTACAAAGGGCGACAACTGACGTCAGCAGTGTGACCTTGACGAACCCCCCACTGCAAGCAGAAACGGGTGACAAGCTGTCGCTAGCGACCAGGTCGCTCCTGATTTTTTATTTGCGGCGGGCCTAAGAGTCGGTTAAGTAACCCGATTAGTGAGGTCATATATCGGTTATTTATATCGACGTAAGTATTTATAGTCGGCCTTATCGGTTAGCACCAAGAAGCAGAATAAAACATGGCGGCTAAGGGAAAGCGCAGCAGCGATTGGTCTGATGAAGAAACCAATCCTCTTATTTAATATTGAGATAAAAAATTTTCTGATTTGAAAAAGGCTAAACATAACCGCCACGTGTACGATCATATATCGAACATTCTGCTCCATGATCGCAGCATCCATCGTAATTTCGCTAACCGTCATTTCGATTGGTAACGGTCATTTCCCTTGGATCAGTCTACTGATCGTGCTTAAATCGCAATGCAAACGTTGTACAAGTCACAAATGGAATATACTAAATATGATAGGACTGTGAAACACAGTTACTTTGCACGTTATTTTCTTCTTATTTCTCAACATAATCCCCACTGTTACTGATGCTTTATATCATCGACGTAATAGTCCTCCTGTCTTCTCGATAGAAAACTGGACTTTGCTGCATGAGCCAGTTTCGCACTTCATTTTCAACCTTCTTGTCATATGCAAAAATCGGGCCGCTAAGATGAATTTTGAAGTGAAACTTCTTAGGCGGCGACAACGACTTGGGGAGTGAAATACTTAGAATGAAACGTTTTTCGCGTTACGGAAGTGAGTAGTTTCAACAATCCAATCTTCATTGTTTCCAACAAACGGAAAACAGATTGTTAACATCCAATATGGAGCAACACCTCCTATACTCTATCCCATGCTTTATCCAACGAAAGTTGGAGTGAGCGTGTCCAGTTAAACTTCCTATTTCAATTGTTAGACATTGTTGCCAAAGTAGAATCAACAATGTCTAACAATTGAAATAGGAAGTTTAACTGGACACGCCCACTCCATCTTTCGTTGGACAGAGTATAGAAAGAAAGCCTGTGCACTGAAAAATCTTACTTTGTTACATGATCATAAGAAGTCATAATTCAGGGCTTATTATTGGTAGAAATACGATTAACAATGCCTTTTTAAGATGACATAATAGAGTATGAATTTTCGGTGCATAGGCTTTCTTTTTAGGAGGTGTTGGATGGAGCGTGACTACCGAGAGAGAAGGTCTCCGCATTGAAATGTAATACATTGTTACTGTATTGTCATAGATAGTGCAAATGCAGGGATTATTATTATTATTTTTATGATTGTAGTTATGTGAATCAAACGGAGAGTCGGCTCCAAAAACATGTGTAGAACGCATGGGAGCGTATCGAGCTTGTAGACGAATTGAAGAAGCAATTCCAAAAAAAAAAAAAAAAAAAAAAAACAATAAATAAAACGGAAGCTAAAAAGTCTATAGAACGCGTACGAAATTTTTGAGCTCCTAAAGGACAGCAGTTAGAATCAAAAGGCAAAAAACAAAAAATACCGTGAATATACCACATAGCACCCCGCAACATAGGTAATTTTAATAAAATAATGCAAAGTGGTGATGAACAGTGTTATTTAACAACGATGTGCAGTTGGTCGTTTGGTGTTGCCATTTTTTTCGGATTTTTTAGATTTGACTTCAGACTCGGATAGACCATCGAAAACCAGAATAGGAATGTCTCTAAGATCGACCCTCCGTCTCTTTGCCATCATCGATAAAATTGAGTTTAAAATTTGAAAGTTTCAAATTAATAAATAATTTGAATAAAAACATTTGATTGTTGCGGAGCGAAGACTATCCGTAAAATAAGAAGCTCAGTGATTGTTGATTTAATGAAGTCATTCCGCATGCTCGCGTATAATGTCATTTTTTGGTAACATCGTTCCGGAAACGCAGTAACTCGCATTTTTAACTAGTCTTCTTTTTTCTTTCTTTGTTTTTCCCATTAATAATTTTTTGGTTAATTATATTGTGGAGACCTCGTTTCAATATCAAAACTACATATTTTATTTTATTGTATATTAAAATATATTATAAAACATTATTTATATTTCTCTAAAGCTTTTATAACAATTTTAACATTTAGAATAAGACATTGTACTATTGCTAGATCATAAACTTGTATTTGTATAAAATACTCGATTTTTTTTTAAATAAATCTTTCAAGATTGTGTTTTTAATCATTATTAGTAATTAATCCTTTTCACTGTTTACATCATCCAAAATTTTTCACTGACTGTTCTCATTCACTTGAAGTTTCACTTCGGTCGTGTATCCTGCGACACACAAGTTTTTTTTTAACGAAACAATATGATGGAAACTTTTCGCGATAAACAATTACCACCATAGACAGGAAGCATTTCCTTTCAGGCATGTCTTTACCCCTCCAAAAATCGCACAACAGCACGCTGCTCCTCGATTGTACACTCTTGCAGCACAGTCGCCTTGTTTAATCTGAGTTGAACACGCGCAAACGATATCCTGCGACTGTTAATTGCATCTGAACTGAAACTAGAGTACCCTTTAATGGGGAAGTTGCATGAAATTTTTTTTACAAATTAAAGCACTGTTTCATACAGATTGTGTTATGCTGAATACAAAATCGTTGTTAAATTTATTAAAAATATTAAAGAAACCTATTAAAATTAGCGCTAAAAACGTGAAACCACGTCTCCCAACGAAAACGATATCTGACGTCACTTTCCATCAAACGCAATGATTTTATGTGTACGTGAGCTCCATCTCAAGGCTTTAACCATTGTCGTTGATAGTGGGGAGCAGGCAAGTGACATGATATTATTCACTGGCTATGACGTACCGTTTTCTTGTGGTGTCAAATTTAACATTTTTTAAAAAAATAACTATAAATTTTTTTCACAAACGAATTACTATTCCTTGATATTGATAACGAATACTAGAGAAAACAATAATTTAAAATTTTCATACAACTTCTCCATTAGAGTACCGACAAGTCTATCAGTGGACACAATGTTATGACGACGCGCTAGGACTAGCAGATAAAAATTGCAATGTATCTTCTATAATTCAGCCTTTGATTTATGGCCAGATTACAACCAAGTTTCCCATCCCATCTTACTTTGTAAATTATAATGATCATATCTTTCGAATTAATAAACGCTATAATCAATTTTAAAAAGTGTAGAAATATTTGACTAAGCAAATACTAATTCTTAAATACACTATCTTGATAAAGATGAGCAGTTATGAATAAAGCACATTTTCTTGATAAAGGAAAGATGAGCAGTAATAGATAATAGATATTTTAATTTATTTATTAATTTTTATTTACTAAGACAAGGTTTTTCACTATTTTTCGCATGCCAAGACCTTTGCTTGACAGATAACTTAATTTCATTAGTGACACATTTTTGACAAATTCTTTTGCATAATTTAACATTCTCAAGTTGACGTACTTGTTCACAATACTTGTTTTGTATGTCATGGCAGCTTGGCCAGGTTTCGTACTGCTTTTCAATAACTTTTTCTCTAATGTGTTTGCCAATATTATTTGGTTTGGTGCAGTCTCTTTAATTTGTGCGTTTGCTTAATTGCATGTAAATTCTGCTGCTGTAAGTTAAAATTTTTTAGCTTGCGCCTGTTTCAGATGTTCACGAAGCTGAGATACTTCATCTTGCGATGCTTCCTACATAGGTGCAAATTTTCACTCGAAGAAATCTCACAGTTGAGAGTAGAAACATCTGTGTCAGCTGGCTTTAATCCTATAAAAAATGAAATAGATTTAAGAAAAAATGACAATTGAGATTTCTTGGAATTAGAACTTTTCAGTGCATGTGCAAGGATATTAGTAATATTTTATTTTTAATTTTCAATTATGTTTAATAAGATAAATGCAGCGTACAGTGTACCAAAAGCAAGAGCAGACACCTACAAAAAGGTTCTTGTTGTTGTTTACATGCATGTTTTATCAGTTAAATGATTACGTTATTAAATGTTCATTCAGTAGATAAATTATATTACTATTTACAAAACATACGTAAACAACTGGTAGATGGAATTATTAGCCCTCCATATTTCTTCTTCCTATTCACTTTCATAGCTCACTCCAAACCTTTCTCACGATCTACTGGAAAACGGTCAGAGGCCAAGGAGAGCCTGGTTACACCTCTCGTGCGACTTGGCATCTAGCCATAATCAACTTTCTCGCAAACGCCTACTTCGGAGTTCCCTCCAAGACGAAATCACTCGACCCGAAGAGCGAGAGAAGATTCGGGTCGGCGATTGGAGGGAACATCCGGAGACATTCTCCGGAACAGGTGAAAGACGAAGGAGAAGAAAACTCGGGAGGGTGAATTCGAAGTGACCCGAGGCAGAAGAGCAGCTGTCAAGGGAAAGACGACGATTGCTGTCTGGAGTCCGGCCCAACAAAAAAGGCTTCGCACTTTGGCTATGAAAAGTAATGATGTGCAAAGGACACCGTGAAAAAAATAGTAAGGACTCTAAGTCTGTTATTCCAAGTGCATGGAGCATAGACATCGGGTACTGGTCAGTGTCAGGAACAGTTTCACGGAAGTCCACATGGAGGCGGAATTGCGATTCATGAAGCGGACAGCTTAAGTAGTCCAATTTGAATTTGGAGCCATTAGATGAAAGGACAACGGACTCGTGCTTTCGCCGACATAGCCAGGAGGACGTTCAACTCAAGGTAATAAAGGCTTCTCGTTATTACCTAACAAAATTCCATTAAAACTATTATAGAGAAAAATAACTTTTACCTCATCCGTTACGTATTCCGACGGTCAAGGAAATTAAGGACGTTTAAAGATGTGGGGAAATTCGTCCAGCGAGCACCCAATTAAAGGAGTTAACCGAAATGAGATGAGCATTAGTTTCTACATAAGGAGGACGATTTGAAAGAAATCCTCCATGCCGGGACAGATGACAGGGTACGCGGAGCAAAGACCCCTGCGATCAAGAATAAAGCAGATCGAAGGCCATCCAATATCTTTCTCCTGAACGGGGCAATTTGGGCACCGTCGAGACAGCAATTTCCCTCCCCTTGCCGCCGTTTCGTACGGGTACATGTGCGACTTGCCGCGCTTGGTATCGTGCTTCTCGGCACGCGTCTCACCCAGCCGGTCGAGAAACTTTTTAAGGTTGTCGTTTTCAAATTCAAATCATTTGGACAATACTTCACCATCAATCTATGCAATTTATCAATGAGAATTCCTATCACGTCCAGCAACACCGAGTTCGTAACCAAACAGCCCACTTCTTTAGATGACACGAATTTTGGTGACATTGGAGAACATTTTGAAGAATTTTTAGTGGACTGATTCATTATATTATTCCAATTAATTTTTGGAATTTCTTTATTTGTATATCAGATTAATGAACTTAAGTCTATTAAAAATGATTTATCAAGTCAGAATGCGTAAAGTTTAATACGTGACAATCTTAAAACCCTTTTCTGCATTCAGGTATTTTGCTTGTACAACATACGAGTTGGGTAGGAACAGAAAGCTAATTAAACAGAACAGAAAGCACGAATTTTACCCTCCCGGTTGAAATGAATCTAATCGCCTAGACGCATTTTTTCTCTTTGGTCCCTGCTAGCCCACACAACATCTCTAGTTTACTCTACGAAGCAAGTTCGACACGTTATGGTGCCCCATAAGCATGTGACTACCACAAGCCAATCAGAAACAGTAACCTAGTTGACAGTACTCTCACTTAGGCCTACTCTCACTACAGGGTATTTTAACTGAAGCTAGAGTAAAGACCCTGTATAGAAAGGGTCTCTAAGCTAGAGTTTCTCAATATACAGAGTCTCTCGAGAAAGAGCGGCGCACAACACGGATCTACTTAATCCTTGACCGTAATGTAGCTCTCGATTGTTGATGAATAGATGTTGGGGAGGGGATCTCTTGGCCATCTGTTTGAAATCTTCAGACGACTGGAGGTCAAATTATCATAGAGCAATCCTTCGCCTTGCATTTCAATCAACAGGGATGTCTCACCAATAAGTATAATAGGATGTGACTGTGTGTAGGCAGGTGATCTGTGAACCCATATCGGACCCATTTCCAATATGTAAACTGTAAATTCCAAATTTTGCAGAAAGCAGGCACCACTTTTAAATCTGATTAACATTTGTCAGATTTCTTATATTTGTTTCTTGGCGTTTTTTCTTCTGTTGGAAACATCAAATGAATACCGAAAGAGAGATGAATTTAAATTGAGAAGTGATAATGAGTAAAACCCCTATTTCTGAGAATAAAACGACAGTGAGATGATTAACCTGTGATAATATAAAAATTCTACAGTGTAATGAAGGGCGGAAATTTTAAGTGAATCAACGAGGTGAGGTAATGCCACCTCGAGGTGATTGAGAGTCTTCAGGCCACGCATCTGATTTAGGAGAGTGTGTCGAACTTGCTTTAGACATTTTGAGGAGTAACAGACTCATAAAGCAGTTGGTCCAGATTCCTGTATCAAAGCACAGCGAGGAGTCTTCAAGTGGAAATTATGTGAGTGTTCTTCTGTGCGTGAAATATTAGTGTAGTGTTTTAGTGCCCTTGGATAAATATACAAGTGATCTTATGTGGTGATACCTATATGGATATAAATCTACAGCCTGGTGAATACAAATTGTAAGTGATTGAATTTATTAGAACTTGTTTTGTTGAACTGTAGAAATAATAGAGATTTAGTATTAAGATTGGGTGAAACCCCTGTTAGAGTTGTTAATTGAGCACACATTTCATTTGAATAAGAGCATAGAAATTTATAGTTTGTTAAGATAGAATTAGTCTTTAATGAGTTAACTTGAGTAAGCAGCTGCATTTTCATTAGTATATTGATATAGTCTTGTTTTTGAATTTATCTATAGAGTTAAGATCATTTGCATTTAACCACCCTTTTCAATTTGATTATTTTTCTGTGAATAAAGATTATTTTGTTTGATTTCAACAGTATGTCTATTTATTTCAATTGAAGTAATTTACTCTCGCGTCATCCTATTATTTAAATTTATTTAAATTAACGAACCCGACATATTGGCCGTTGACTATAAGGTAAGTTGTTGATTTGGTTGAGCTAGCCGAAAATAATAACTGAGTAGTAGAGGTCACAATGGCTTCCCAACTATGGGACATTGCGGCCTGACAAATAATATCAGCGGTGTCGTATGTCACAAAATTACAGTAACTCATTCTATACCCACACAACCTTTCCTTCCGCAACACCGTGTGCATACAGAGTTTTTCAGAGCACCCGTATCAGGCTTTTTTCTCAGAACTTCGATGTCCTAGAGCTTTTGGGAAAAATTTACATGACTAAAGATCACGTGAAGAAGTTAATGGTGGCTATCCCATTTTCCGGAAATGGTTGGAAACGGTTGCACCTGGATTCCCCTAAAAACTTTAAATGGGAACATGGGTCGAGTAGATTTATCATTGGATATGTCTTGGAAAAAGGAACAACTTTTGAAGGAAACATGTTTCTCCAATCGACTTCCTTTAGGAAATAACCAATAAAATACTTTCAGATCACGTATTCGCCCTGTTGACGTTTCTTTAAAATATTCTCACTTCACGTGTTTATCTGTTGAACTGTTTGACATGTTTATGGCGTTAGGAGAATGTCAGCAAAACTATCGTGCTGCGGAGAGATTGTACGCTGCACAATATCCTAATCCCGTATAGTTCTTCAGCGGCTTGCGGTTCGTGTGAGGCACAGTGATCAGGTGCAGCCTAACCACAACATGAATGCTGTGCTCAGAAGACAGCGAAGAGAGCTGCTGATGTTCTGGTCGCCGTTAGATAGGAGACGGCTCTCGTGGCTCAGGAATAAACCACATGACTGTGCGGCCGATGCTCAATGGCAAGGGTTTCCATACTTTACACATTCATCTACAGTTATCAACAGACCATGTTATGGTTGATACTTCTTTCATATCCTCTTAGAACCTTACATCTTGAAAAATGGCTACAGCTCATGCTTGGAGATCCACTAGAGCCTGTATGTTGTGTGAAACAGCTTTTTACGGACGCCTGGAAGGCGTGACCAATCTTTCATCCAGAAGAGATTGGATTTTTGTTAGTGGTTTACAAACTAGTACAAAATTTTCATTTATCAGTTTTGTGGACGGACGAAGCCACGTTTAAAAGCAACATCACACAAACAAGCATAAAGCATATTTCTAGGCTTAGAAAATTCCTCACTGGCTCCGTTAGATAGACGTACAACTTGCGTGGTGTGGCATTATCAGAGGCCACATTACTGACTCGTATTTCTTCCAGGGAACCTGAACGGGGTAGTTATGTCGACTTTAAAATAAACGTGCCTTCTGAACTCCTTGATCATCTGCCATTAGCGGTAAGGGTTGGCATGTGGTTTTGACCAGGATGTTTGCCCCGCACATTAAACGAAAATCGCGCGAGAGGTCTTCGATCGCATGTCACTCGTGTGCAATGGTAGGTTTGAACCCGTAGAATTTATTTATTTATTTATTTATTTATTTGGGTTAGGTAAAAAAGTTACAATAGTGCCCAACAAGGCCAGTATGGTAAAAAACCGACAAGTTAGGCCAAGTGGGCACATTACGAAACAATAGGCAAAACAAAATTGGGTTAGTAAAACAATTATAAATAAACAATCTAATCGGAACGTTAATAAAAAAGACAATCAAATGTAACTGAATACAGGTCCATTAGAATATAAACAAAAAGTTATAATTAATTGGCACAAATGATAATTTACAAAAAGTAAATGGTTTCAGTATAGACTAAAAATAACGTAGCAATTACTAACATATAATATACTTAATAACATGATTAGTAGCAATATAAAGATAAAGTAAATAATAAAACAGTACCAGAACCTTAACATAATCTAGTTAGAGATGTTAATTTATTGAGGTAGTAACGTGTCGGATTAAATATTTCCTAAAAGTTATGTATGGTGAGGTTAATCGTATTTCCTTGGGAATGATCGACCAATTTTCCAGACCTTTAATTGATATACAGCGATTACGGTACTCACGATTTACATATGGAAGACGGATATTATCGGCGCTCCGAGTCGAATAAGAATGTGTGTCTTGGTATAACTTGATTGTAATTGGTCCTTCTTTTAAAATAAATTGTCTATCAACAACTGCCCACAATGAGGGAAGATACTCAGAACCGATAAGGAGGACATACTCAAGGCTAACACAGGAAGAGGTCCTCTTGGTCTGTAATGAAGTGAGAAGGAGACTGCGCAAAATGTCAGCAGCAAAACGGACGGCAGTTTATACATTTAATGTGAAGAAACCTGGATCTGCCTTGAAAGCTTCTTATTATTTATTTCCTGAAGGGAACCGATTGTAAAAAAAACCGTTTCCTGAACGACATGCGAATTAATTCTGAATAATGATAACGTTATACGTAGCTTCCTGTGAAAAGTTTTTATTTCGCTTTTAATGGATTTAAGACAATTTCTTGTTATTCATTGTATAAATAGTAGTTATATATCTTGAAATTTCTGAAAATGCATATATTTTAATTATTAGATGGTATTTTCCATCGTTGGTACGAATCAGTCCAAGGGAGGCGCGTATTTATGATGGAAAACAGGTTACTGAAAGGAACATTCAATGACAACTGCCTAGTTGTCACCCAAGACATGAAGATGAAACCTGTTAGTTGTCAATCAAAACACTGTGCCCTTTGCAGAGATCGCCGTATGTATTTATTTATTTATTTTATTAAGAAAGCATTCAAAGATATTCTTCAGTAGTACCATAATATTTATTCACAAACAACTTCATTCGGAAATAAAAGTGATAATTTCAATCATCATTTTATTGGAACCAGTATCACATTACATGTAATTTACTACGTTTTATTGAATCAATGGTCCATTGTATTGTATTGTACTGAATTGTATTGTATTGTATTGTCCTTATTATACAGGGTGTGCCAAAAGAAGCGGGACGGTCGAATATTTCGCGAAATTTACATCGGATCGAAAAACTGAAAAACACGTGTTCAATATTTTTCAAAAATCTATGAATGACACCAAACAGGACCCCCCCCCACCCCCACCACCGGGGGTGGAGCGGGGGGCAACTTTGAAATCTTAAATGGAAACCCTCATTTTTTATTGCAGATTCAGATTCTACGTGTAAAACTGTATTCAGTACCATAAAAATTTCCACCCCCACCCACCCCCCGGGGGTATAATTAAGAGGAAATCAATTTTTTCAATGAATATATTTAAAACAATTAAAATAATTAACATACTCAATATAGTATTTTAATGCAATATTGTAACATTGTTTAATTCTTGATAGATGGTTTTGTTATCATGGAAAATAAGATTTGTGAAAAAAAATCTAACAATGAGAGTACGTATTTTCATTTTACAAAATGCAAATATCATCGTTTAAATTAACATAATAAAATCCTTCAAATTACTCTTTCTTATTCTTTCCGCTTGTAAACAAATTCTTTTCTTTATTAATAAATACGTAAACAAAAAGTGGACTATTTTTGTTGTGATTTTTTGTGCTTCATCCATTTGGTAGGTACTTTTTAAATGACACATTAGTTCAACTATTTAAGTTGATTCAAGCAGATGAACCTTCTTCATCTGTAAAGAAAAATTTGACTTGAAAAAGTGTTTTTTTCTTTCAGAATGGCTCATCTTAATGAACAAGAAAGAATTTCATTACTGATGATGGTAGGCTGGGGTGATAGGAAAAGGTCATACTCGGAAGCAAGAGATATTTTCAATGATACTTTTCGAATTGTAATGGATCCTATCTCCAAATCGACTGTGGAGAGAACGGTTAGAAGATTTGAAGCTACAGGCTCTGTGAAAGATCGAGCTAAATTAGGAAGACCAAAGTCAGCAACAAACGAAGAAGAGAAGCGTTGAATGTTTTATTATCATTTACAGAAAATCCTCACAGTAGTCTTCGTAGAACCGCCCAAGTTCAAGAAATTGGTACATCTTCAGTTCGCAGGATTTTGAAAAGTAATAAATTGCATCCTTACAAAATGACATGAGATAAATGAAGATGATCCCGACCGACGTTTAGAATTTTGTGAGGACATGATGCTTAGAATAGATCAAGATCCAGATCCAGACTTTCTTTACAACATTGTATTCTCAGATGAAGCAACATTTCAATTGAATGGTACTTGTAATCGGCATAATTGCAGGTATTGGGCAGACGAGAATCCTCATTGGATGCGAGAGAGCAAAACCCAATATCCACAGAAATTAAACGTTTGGGCTGGAATAATAAATAATCATTTGATTGGGCCATTCTTCATCGATGGTAATCTTACTGCTCAAAGGTATGAAAACATGCTTCGAAATTAAATAATTCCAGCAATAAGGGAGATTGCTGGCGATAGCTTGGAGCACGTTTGGTTTCAGCAAGATGGTGCTGAACCTCATTACGGACGGAACGTTCGTAATTATTTAGATGAACATTTTCCTGATCGTTGGATTCGACGAAGAGGTCCGATCGAATGGCCTACCAGGTCACCAGATTTAACTCCACTTGATTTTTTCTTGTGGGGTTATTTAAAAAATCGGGGTTATTTAAAAATTTAGATGAATTGCGTCAGAGAATAATTGATGTAGCTGCCCAAATACCTGCAGAATACTTAAACAATTCCATCGAATCTGTTTACCATCGATTAGCTTACTGCCAGGACGTAAACGGTGCACAATTTGAGCATTTACTACAATAAAGTTATTGGCGCCAATCGTGAGAGGCAAGGGGACTCACCTGAAACAAGCACCTGGATAAGTGAGAGGCAAGGGGACTCACTAAAAACAAGCACCCCGAAGGGAACAAAAAACTACTACGTCCACGTCGTTGTTCCTGGGTTATGCTAAACGTAGTTTTTTACTAAAGTCAGATACAAAATCAACGAAAGACGTTAACCTCATATTAGCTGTAGAAATACTTTCACTTGCGAGAAAGAATTGTTTTTGCAATTAGAGCGCCATCAATCGGTCGACTGTCATACTGTACATCATTAGATAGCCTTTTCAAAAATACTAATTTTGTGTTCCGAAGCGTATGTCCCGAGAAATTTGACCGTTTGCAAACTTCTGATCTGTATTTGTTTTTCTGCGACTATAGCGCCATCTATCGCGAATCAAAAAAAATTTTCAGCTAAAACTTGTTCACTTTTTCACGTAGAATCCGAATCTGCAATAAAAAATGGGGGTTTCCATTTAAGATTTCAAAGTTGCCCCCTGCTCCACCCCTGGGGGTGGGTGGGGGTGGGGGGTCGTGTTTGGTGTCATTCGATAGATTTTTGAAAAATATTGAACACGTGTTTTTCAGTTTTTCGATCCGACGTAAATTTCGCGAAATATTCGACCGTCCCGCTTCTTTTGGCACACCCTGTATATCGAAAAACATACAGGATGTTTGTAAAGAGATGCTGAAAATTTACGGCAAAAAGTCCTGTTCAAAAATATTGAAATCCTAAGTTTGTAGGGGTTAAAAGGCCCTCAAAGTTTGTTAAAATATCCACCTAATTTTATTAGGCCAATTTGGTTTTTCGTTTTAACGGCATGATTTAGTTTATGTTAGGTAGAAAGAGAGTTTGAGTCACGCTAAGTTTTAATGCAATAACAAAGAGTATTAATGAACTAAGTTAATGAAGCTATCCAAGTCCTTTAATTAAATGAATTTAATTAAATTCGTTTTTAAACACTGTAATTTCTCAGCTGTTTACAATAGTTTTTTTCTGTTAAAATTTTCTCCTTACATCCAAACATGTAAAAATTTTGCATTAATATTAGACATGAATTACAATAATTAATTATAATTTCTATAGAGCGTAAAAATATTTAAAACTAAAAACATTTTGATAAATGAACCAGAAGCAAGTTTAATCAAGTTCGAAAATCGATTCGCGCACAATATAAAGTTAAAGACGAAATCCAGCCGTAAGGAAAGTACTGTTGGATATCTTTAAATTATTTTGCTAATTCAAGATATGGTGAAATTTTCTTCCTATATTCGGTAATAATTAACGAAAACACAAAACATCATGAACTATTTTGCTCAAGGAAGTAATTTGTAGATACATAGGAAAGAAGCAGCACCCAATGATATCTAAAACAACTGGATCGCTGACTTACTGGGAGAGAACTGAGGCCGTAATTCTATGCCTCCTGAAGCTACTAGTCAATGACCTGAAGGGATCGTTTATGAGAAATGAGCGTTTTTCAGGGATTTAACCTTATGAGCGTTTATGAGGAATTATTGTTTTTGAGGGATTTAACCTACTAGTCAATTTATGAGCGTTTATGAGGGATTTAAACTTGCTTTTTAGGCCACCTGACGCTACTAGTCAATGACCTGAAGGGAAAATTTATGACGTATTTTGGCTTCACTTCTCAATGCCGACTGCGGATAGAGTCAGCGATCCAGTTGTTTTATATATCATTGGCAGCACCATATTCAGACTGGAATCCATAGAATGCATGCAGCGCATTAACATCATTTCGATTCTGCTACAAATATACGATGAAATTTCATCTATATCGCTGCTGACGTTTTGATATCGGTTTCGGATTCCAACATATAGGGTTGCATTAAACTTTTTTTCTTCTTTTTTGATAAATTTTTATATAGATTTTCACCACCACAGTTGCAGTAGGGCAAACACACTCTGGCAATCAACCCGCTAATCACTACCTGTTTCACGTGAAGTCAGATTACATCATCATACTTCTCTCCAAGCGCACACCAAAGTGTGCCTAATAATTTACAGTTTTTACAGATTGTTATGGATCCATTATTGTTTTATCAACATGCCTTTCAGATACCCTTTAAGATTGCTATATTTTAGACATTTCATATATGGCTGGATTTCCCCTTAAATTCAAAATGGACAGATCCTTAAACACCTTGGCAGAGAGCTTCCTGTAAATTAGATGATCAAATTCATGACTTACTTTATGAAAATTGTTTTCTCTAAAATAAGAGAAGAACTCAATGCACCGTTGCTTTTTGCATGTATGGTTGACTTTGATTAACATTGCAGAACCTTTGGAGCGATATTAACATGATTGGCGTCTCAGCCACAGTGCTCCAATGTGCTCACCAGTATGCATTATCTAATAAATAATCACCATCAAAATCATGGGCAATTTTAGATCTTCTCCTTATTAGTTACAGGTGCATAAGTTACTCACTAAATTCAAACAAACTATATCGAAAGCAGAGCTCGAGGTCTTTTGATGTGTCTGCATTTTCTTTAATTCGAGTTCTTTACTTAATGTTCTTGATTTTTTTCCACTTTTAATTTATACAGGATGATTCAAAACTCAACGTACAAGCTTTAAGGGGAGGTACTATGGGTGATTCTAAGCAAAAAAGTCCATTTGAACATGGATCCGAATTTGAACGATAACTGAGATATGAACAGAAATAAAAATGCCACACTAAAATATACTACAGGTAGTTAATAACTCGGGTTCTGTGACATCAGATGTGGATTTCGAGAAATGCTTTTTGGAATGAACAAAAATTGAATTTCTGCAAATCCTGTGGTGACATCGGATATTCTTGTTCTAGATAACGCGGATTACTCACATAATACTATGAAATTTGGGAAGATAATAGGGTACATACAACTGTGTATATCGTTAAAATTTGATCGAATTTTAACCAATGGTTTTCGAGTTACGTTATTGAATGCGTAACTCGGAAACATCTCGTTGGAATTCGATCAGTTTTAACTGTATACTCAGTTTTATGTACCCTATTATTCCCCCAAATTTCATTATCCAAGGTGTTAAAGAACTTGAACTATTCACTTTTTGATGTTGGTGGCAGCAATTTTATTTCTGTTCTTATCTCAGTTATGTTCAAATTCGGACGCACGTACATATGAACTTTTTTGCTTAGAATCACCCATACTACCTCCCATAAAAGTTTGTACGTTGAGTTTTGAATAGATCTGTATTATGTTTTAATTTATTTTTCTTAGTCATTGAATATTTTATTTATTTGACTAAATTATGTTCAATTATCGATTATCTTCTGAAATTAGATCCAGAGAAATAAAATCTAAAGCTTAAACAAGAATATACGAGAAAGAAGATTACAGCAAAAGATGTAAGTAAATCCTTTTCTGTTTTCTTGTGTTTCGAAAAAGGATATGATGTTAAATTTAAGAAAGTGACGAAAGAATACAATAGAATAAAAAGTGGGTGTGCTTAAGACCGCACGACCGACGTGAAAACTTCTCTGGCGATGGTAATCGATTGTATGTAATATACACTACTCTATCGAAAGTCATGGGACAACCCTGATTTGAATAAAAATGAGACATTCCTTTGCAAATTCACTGTTAGCATTCTTCCCACCACTACATAACAGAGAGTATGCTATTATGAGATGATGCTTGCGTGAATTCTGTAAGAATGTCTCAAAGAAAAGAGCTTGCACCAGCAACGCAGCGAACCTCACATCAGCACCAGCAACGCAGCAAGGAGATTGCAATAGTGCAAAGAGCGACGACATTGGACTCTGGATCAATGGCGAATGGTTGAATGGAGTGATGAGTCCCGCTACACCATCTGGCAATCGGATGGACGGGTTTGGTTATGGCGAACGTTATCTTCCAAGCTGTGTTGTGCCCACGGTGAAGGTCGGCGGGCTGGTGATGGTGTGAGGATGCTTTTCATGGTATGGGTTGGGTGCAATCGTTTCTGTGGACGGACATCTAAACGCAGAGTGTTACCAAGACATTCTGGATAACGCAGCACTCCCATCTCGATGACAGCACTTTGGCAATGGCCCTTTTCTGTTTCAGCACGATAACGCACCTTGCCATAAAGCAAGGGCTGTAGGCACATGGTTTGATGAAAAAGGGTGTTCGAGAACTTGACTGGTCTGCCCAGAGCCCCGATTTGAACCCCATCGAACATCTGTGGGATCTGTTGGAACGTCGATTGCGCACTTATGCGGAATGTTCGAAATCCGAACTGTCCAAGACACTTATGACAGAATGGCAAAAATTACCTGTCAAAACGTATCAAAAACTTATGAACAGTATGCCCCAGAGAGTAGAAGCTGTGATAGCAGCAAAAGGTCGACCAACAAGATACTAAAATATGTATTTTTTTTTTACTGTTTCTATTAAAGTGATGGTGTCCCATGACTTTTGATAGGGTAGTGTATACGTGAATGATAAAAATATTATTATGGATGTTATTACTTGGACGAATCAGGAACAAGCCACAAATTAATTGAATAAGCGAGCGAAGCGAGTGAGGTCTAAGTGACGAGATGCTGATGTGTTTGTAACTTTGTATGTTTGTTCAACGATAACTTGAGTACCATTGCTCTAATCTTCATGATTTTTGATGCACGAGTAAGTGAGGCCAATGGAATTTTTGAGTTCGAACATGAGAAGGATCGGTCGAGGGGTTACGGAGATATGGGGTGCAAGAGAGATGATACATATAAAGTAAGCAAATATGCCTGAGTGGGGTATCAAATGAAAGGGCGTAGAAGGACTATGGGCTCCATCATCTAAACAAGGCAGGCATATTATGTTCACTTTCGTTAGAATCGTCTTGATGAGTAGGTACTAAACAATTAACTGATGTCCAGGTTGTGATGATGGAGCCAGAGATTTAAAGAATCGATTCTGTATTCGTAATAAAACTACTGCTCCGTCTCTATTTTATCGCACTCGTCCATGCCTGCGGTGTGTATTAGTTAAATATAAGTTTTTGTTTTTAGTTATTTTCTCTTTTTAATATTTTTAAATACTGCATTATTATTTAGTTTAGTTACGTACTTTTAATTTAGTTTGGAATTTAAGTAGGTATTTTGTATTAATTTTGTGGAGTTAAATTATAGTTTAGTGTGGCGGACCCAGGCCCTATTTATTTATTATTAATTTAGAAATACATCCACACATAAGTAAATAAGGCCAATCCACCCCTTCTATCTGGGTTAAGGGATAGGGGAACTAAATTATATATGATGGTCCGACCCGGTAGGAGGTTGCACTGGGGTTTAGACATCCTGTTAGGGAGACAAATGAACACTCCAGTTCTTAATAAAAATACGAAGGTTGGGGCATAAGTCATGGCAACTATTTTTTTTCTTGTAGATATGGGAACGGATCACAAACGTATATGTGTCGTGTGGAAGTTCTGCAGGCATAGTGTGTATGCAGAACAACAGATGGCACTGTGATAGCTTGTAGTAGCGCAGTGAGGGCTGTGAAATCAGTCAGTTGGTGAGTGTCGTGCGAGATGGAAGTAACCCGTGTTGAGCAGCGCGCTTACATCAAAATAGCCGTTCTCCGAGGGAGAATTGCGATGGAATGTCACAGTGAATTAGTGGAAGCCCTTGGGAATAATGCCCTACCATACCGTACAGTAGCACGGTGGGTAGGAAAGCTTCAGCAAGGACGTGTGTCAACCAGTGAAGGCCATATTGCCCTGTATACTACCGTAATAAATTAGTGTGTCACGATATTTCAGTGCTATTCATTGTCCACACATGTAGTTAACACCTTTGACAAGGAACTACCGGCGGGATGCACATTCTACTTCTTCGTGCCTCTACCCGATCTGGGCGCTGGCGACCAACATGCGCCATGAACTGTGATCCAAGCTTGGTGGATTATCTGTTCAGTAAACAGATTTGTAGTCTTCTTAATTTCATCGAGCCAAGTCCTACATAGTCTTCCTCTTCCACGTTTTCCTTGGACTTTGCCCTCCAGAGTATGGAGAGGCATCCGGTACACATCTCCATTTCTCTTGATATGCCCCAGATACCTCATCTTACGCTGCAGTATTGATGTTATTAGATGTCTTTACGTATCGCCTCTTTGAAGTACCTCCCCGTTAGTAACTCTATCTGTCCATTTAATTCATAACATGCGTCTCAGAAACCACATGTTAGCAGCATTGATTTTGTCTTGAAGAGATTGGAGGACATTGTCTTCAATTGCGGTTTTGATTATGCTAGATAAAATAAAAAATGAAAGCATTACAAACTAGAATAGAAGAGAAGAGATTGAGCCACCTAGCAACAGCGATACAATTTTCATGGAAAATGTTTTTTTATGTCCACCCCATTTATTAATGTCACGTATTTAAGAGCATATGGGCAGTGGATATGTTAAGAATAAGAATACGGACACCAGAGTATAGCTTTTGGCTTAATTAATTTATTTAACAACAAAAATTAGTCAATTGGGTACAATTAAACTATACATAGAGGAGCGCCGATCTTGCTTACATGCAAGAAATGCATGAGAACAGTGCCTTCCACGATCTGAGAAAGAAATCTCAGATTTACAACAAAAATATTCCAGCTACTAAATAAAGCTCGCAGAATTAAGGCTGCTAAGAAATAGCAGGTTGAATGGCGCGGTCATAAAGCCACGCTTCTAACTAAATGTGAGATAGTCTCGGGAACAATTTGATTGAAATAAACTTCCATTAACTTGAACCTCTTTAACTTATGTTTATAAAGTTACAAAAATATTAAGCTTAAGCGGTGGGATATCGCTTGAGCTGTGTTCTATTCTGGGAGAGCAGAAACGTGAAATGACGTCATCTCTGCAGACAAATTGCACGCTGCTTGTCCTCAGTCGTACCGTACGAAAAACAGCGATGCAAAAGCCTTTATAGTCCGGCTTGAAGCCGGCGATAACTACAACAGACAAAAAAAATTAATGGGGGTGAGCTACGAGTGAATATTCTCCTTGCATTAACTCTTATATCTACGCTAACTGAATTGAGCGTGGTGCTCAGTCCGCCCGACATAAAAGAGCCACAGCACTTTAATTAATGCTCGCCTGAGCAGTTAATTATCATCAAGAACTTAAACTAAGCAAGGCGCTCGAGCGAGAAGAATAAGGTTAAGCATTATGAGCGAGACTATGAGACTATAGGTGAAGGCAAAAATATTAGACAAATATGACATACCTTAGGTTTGGAACCAGGTTTCCCAATCCGTGTTGCCAGAAGGCCTCGTGTGTCCAGGGGGTTATCCAGGTACAGATTCCGCTGGGGATCCAGGACGAATGGAAGAAATTGAGGTCCAAGACTGAGAAGGAATGAATGCCAGCTGCGACTACCAACGTACGCAAAAGGTTCACCTCTCTTTGGGCTGCTACAATGCTGAAGAGGGCGGTGGGCGAGTCTGGCGGTTGAACAACTGCTTGGTCGTCCGATGAGAATGTGCTGTCTTTGGAAACCTCGCTTTCCTTGTCGCTCAGCAATTCGACGATATGGGGCTCTCTCGTTGAAACTTCAAAGTTCATAGGTCAAGGGAATGAAACAAGAATAGTCCAACGTGTATTGCTACGAGTCGCTCGCGGTGCACGTCGCTTGACACGGGCTGAAACGTCGCGCTTACGTTCTGTAATATTCGGCTACCTCGTGGGCTTTTTCCAGTCGCTGTTCCAAAAACTTCCATCATGATTTTGGAGGGGGACTCGTTTCCTGAAGACCGGAATTTTCCGTGACCAAGAAACTCGCGCTCGCGACGTTTTCTGCGCCTCTTCTGCTTTTCATGGCTACGACGCTTTTTCACGCGGTCGCCATCTGCGGAGATGGATATTTTGGCTATATTCTTGAGAGATGGCGACACAGTTTCTCCAATCTTGCTCCCCGATCGAGAGGAGTGATCAGGAGCCTTGGTCGAAGTGCCTGTCACCATGTTTGGTGACAATTAATAAAAAAATATAAAAAACCAAATACAAAATTATAAAATAAAAATATATAAAAATAGTTTATTGATTGATTGATTTATTTATTTATTTTAAAAGAATACAAATAATGTGAGCCTCAGTGGCCAGTATAGTCAAATTTGACCGATAGATAACACCCAGGGGTTACGCAAAAAACGAACAAAAAACACCAAAGAATTTATAAAACTAAGAGTAAAATAAATCCAACAAAGTAAAACAAACACTATCCTATAAAAATCATGACAAACAAGCACAAAAGTCCAATTAACACAAAAATAGTATAAAATGAAATAAAGGCCCAAACCCCCTAATACCTAAAACCAAAAAGCAACCTGTTTAAACACACAAAGCGATTATTATCGAAAATACTATAACTATATATAATATCATAACCGAATCGAGCTAAAGAGTAACGAGCAGTCCGAACCAATCTTATACGCTAAACTTTGGGTCTAAACCAGATACAAATCGTTGCACAGACTTACGGAAAACTTGAAAATAGTTTACAGAACGTATGTCGGGGGGTAAATAAGACCAACATTTGATACCCATATAGGACAAACATCGACGCCTATAGTTGTGTACAACTAAAGGAAAATGGAATTGAAATAAAGATCTAGTTGGGTATCTATGATTAGTTGGATTGGAAATTAACTTAATGGCCGGGGTTACCAATAGCAATGAATTAATAGATTTATATACAAAAGTGCACATACGAGAAAAATACAATTGATATATAGTGGGTATTCCCAATGCGGCAAAATATGCTAGCACTGACTCATATTTTGGTAATCTATAATAAGTTCTCAGAAACCATTTCTGAAGCTTCAGATCTAGAGTGATTACTTCACGTAGACGATCCGCAAAATAACACACTACAGTATAAACAGGAATGAATCCAAGCAAAATATAATTGCAGCAATATATTATGTGACCAATATGACAGGCGTGATATGACACCCTGTCTTCTGTTCAATATTAGTGTATCTATCTGTTGGTCCCAGCTGAGGTCTCGAGCAATCGTTATACCGAGGTATGTAAAAGAAGAAACCATTGAAAGCAAATTCCCATCATAAAATAAAGGTAGAAAGTTAGGTACTCCTCGTCTATTTCGTTGGTGAAATGCCATAGATTTCGTTTTGTCAACGTTCACTATCATTTGGTTGTAATTGGCCCAAGCCTTCAGAGCGTCGAGTGCTTCATTAAGAACAGATATAAGACGGTGCACTTCACTGGTCGCCGCCAGGAAAGTAACATCATCGACGTAAAGAATGGCTTTTAGAGGTAAATGAGGCATTACTAAATTAAAAAGGTCATTAATGAACAGGCAAAACAAAACGGGGAGTGTATCGAGCCCTGTGGTATGCCGAGGTTGCGTAAAATGGTATCTGAGAAAATCCATGACAGTGATAGAAAATATGCATGATCAGTGAGAAAATCATTTAACCAGGACAATGTCTGTCCGCGTATTCCAAACTGCCGTGATAATTTGAATAGTAAAAGATCTTTTGGAACCAAGTCAAACGCCTTGGAAAAATCGACGTAAACCACAGCTACATAGTTGTTTGATGTCATCCCCGCTGGGGCATACTCGAGAAGGTCATGGCAAGCTGTCTCAACACTACGTCTTGGCACAAAGCCTTGTTGACAAAGGTTAATAAGCCCATTAGCCTGAATAAACTGAGAAATCCGAACAAAAAAGAGCTTCTCGAAAACCTTGGTCAAGAACAGTAAAGTGGTAACAGGGCGGTAATTCTGAAATGAAGAAGGATCACCTTTCTTAAATAGCGGTGTTACCCCAGCCTGCTTAAGAGCAGCCGGAAATATTCCAGTAACCTGCGAACAATTAAAAATATATGCAAACGGTTGTGAAAGTGGACGATGTAAAGTTATTATTACCTTTGAAGAAATCCCAAAGGATCTAACGTTAGAGTTGATTTAAAACTACGTATTATATCGCTAACCTCTTCTGCTGTAGTGGGAGAAGCGAAAAAGCTTGGAACTTCATCAAACTGGACTGCGGCAGAACTATTTACAGTAGCTTGAGAATTAAACGTAGAAGAAGGCAAGAGAGCTTGTAAAGAATCGCCAGTTACATTACACTGAGGGAGCTGAGGAGAATTGGAATTAGAATCAGGGGCTAAGTCTTTAAGGACTTTCCATTTCTCTCTATTAGATTTAAGTTTAGAGAGAAACCTGTTAAAATAATCTTTTTTAGCTTTCCTAATTCAAGCTCGTAATTTGTTAGAGAAAACCTTGAATACTTTCATATTAACAATAGGATCACGTCGAGACTTTAAATGATATTTATTCTTAAGATTTATATCATTTAAGAAAGAAGAAGTTATCCAAGGTTTTCTTGGTGGATAAGTGGATTTCTGAATAGTAAGAGAAGAATAAGTCGGGAGATAGCGATCTAAGCCAAATGAAATCTGTTGTAAAAAAATATTTAACAGTAAGTTAGCATCCGATGTCTCAGAACAAATGCGACCAATCGGTCAGAGGGCAGTAAGATTCTAAAGCTCTAAAGCTACTAACCTCTGATAGGAGATCACCCGTTTCCGTCGTAACATAGAAAAACCTGACTGTAATTGTACAGGATCGAATATCGCCAATAATTGGAAATGGTTTGTAATAGCAATATCAAAAAAGTAACTTAATGAGGGCTTAATCGTGGTAAAACAGGCATCAATAGCTGTATATTTCTTAAAAGAAGGAGAAAAATGAGAATAGGCTGAAGTGGTGGATATTAAACTATCCATTGTGATTGGATCCAAAATATGGTTTATTTGAGGCGGGGGAGAACTAAAGTCAATATTAAAATTTCACGTTAATATAACCTGGTAATCTTTCTACTGAATTAATAAAAGTTGTGACGACAAAAATAACCCGAAATTTTTAATGACCCCGACGGAGGTGGATAAATTGCCATTATAAACCGTTTTTTGTTAATTATCATAGACAAAACTTCATAGTCGTCAGTAATAACTGTCAGATGGTCAACGACGGTATACTCCAAACTGGAGGAGACGTACATACATACACCTCCGCCACGTTTTCCAGAATGAATAATGAAAACTGATTAGTAGCCCTCAATCGGGGGAGTTTCAAATGGGTCCCTACAACACGTTTCCAAAAAAATTAAAAACTTAGGGACGATAGAGAGCCGTTCAAGGTTTACCAACGTGCAGGTGATGTTGGCATACATGCTTCGAATGTTCAACATGAAAACAGATAGCCCACTTTTCAAAGTATGAATGGGTAATTTCACCAGCTCAGTATTTGTGTGTTCAGTCGAGATCGGATCAGTAAAACGCATCGTGCACTATATAATAACGTAAGATAACTACTAAATAAAATTACAAAAAAGAAAAGGAAAAGTTAAAACAAAATTAAAATAAAATTAAACTAATAAATCAATAATAACCCTAAAAGTACGAGGGCATATTGAAAAGTAATGCCTCCATGGCTGTAACTTTTTTATTTTTTAACCGATTTTCAAAATTCTTTTTGTATCTGATAATTACATTTGTCCTCTATGTAATGCACTATATACTTTTCGACATAGTCCCCATTCCTTTCCACGCATTACACTAACACGTGGACTAGTTGGGTGAACCCGTCGGAGAGGAATTCCGGGGTTGTCGTCGACACGAGGTTTGGATGGCAGCTTTGGATCCTCTTCTGCAGCACGATAACGCCCGTCCGCACACCATCGCCACACATCAGAAGGGGTTGCAGCGCCTACAGTTCAAAGATGAAAAACTGCAGTTCAAAAGTGAAAGACTTTGCACCTTACGGCTTTCACCACTTCCCAAAGAGGAGAGAGCACCTTAAGTGTCATGAGTTGCGTTCTGACGACGAGGTTAAACCTGCCGTTTGGTCCTGGTGTCGACAACAACACTGGAATTCCTCTCCGAGAGGTTCACCCGACTGGTTGGCTCAATGCGTGAAGAGGGATGGGGACTATGCCGAAAAGTGAATAGTGCGTTACATAGAGGACAAATGTAAGTATCAGATACGAAAAGAATCTTGAAAATCGGTTAAAAAATAAAAAAGTTAAGATTACTTTTCAATATGCTCTCGTATAAGTATTTATAAAAGCAAAATAAAAAAACTGATAACGAAAAACAAAACGAACCAAAACTACACAAAAATTAAGTGCCGAATTAAATACGAAGAATAAAACTGAAAATACTAAAACCATAAATAACAAACATAAATCAATAAATTAAAATTAAAAATAAAAGTAAAATTGCCAGAGTATAATTAATAAATCAGCTCAAATCAGCTACATTTCTAATTTTTCTTATATTGCCCATATTGTCTTTTGTAAAAATCGTTCCACTGAAGCTCCAGGCATTGGCAACCCCGACCCTGGCTTTCGAAGTTTATAGCGTCTGGCTGTTAGATCTTCCACCATGGCAATTTGTGGATAACGTGATTTTAATTTTCTCCGGTTTTTTATCACTGAATCCCTCAGAATATACGAAGAAAACTCAGTATTACAGGGTGTGGTGATCGTGAATTACGTGGGCCCAAGCGATGAGCAGCTATAAAATCTGAGGGTTTCAAAGAACCATCAGTGTTCTCGGTGATAAGCGCCGATAATACGTCTGCAAGCGATTCAGACGGCTGTTCGGCGAGACCAAAAACAAGAATATTTGATAGACGTGAATGTTGCTCCATATTATCTATTTCTTCATATAATAAATCCATCCTAGATTGATCATCAGAAAAGAGTTTTTTTTCTAAGTCACCCACTTTCGTCTGTAATGTTTTGCACTTGGTTTCCAAATTTTCTAATTGAGATGAAACAGTATTTAGGCGGTTAGTGGCAGCAATTAAAATATTAAGTACCGGAAGAATTATTGTTTTCACAATGTCCGTCTGTCTGTCCGTCCCCTTCTTAATTTCCGCAATTTTGAGGTAGAAGGTTTAAATTCGGAATGTAGCTTACCAAGGGCATGTTCATCTTTACTATTTAGTATGGTTTTGGTGGCCACTGGGGTCGGAGTTTCGGGGGCGGAAATTAAAGGGGACCAAATGGTCTACGCATATTTTTTATGCATACAAAGGTTTTAAATTCGGTGTGCAGATTCCTCTAAGCAAGATCAACATTACTGTGAAGTTTGGGCCAAATTGTCCCAGTAGGTTCGGAGTTGTGGGGGTGGAAGTCACTTGGTCTTTAGAACTATGGCAAAATAAGGCATGTTATATATCATTCGTTCGGAAATGATGAGAAACGAAAGAAGATACTACGTTCGAGAAAATCAATTCTTCGATTAACAAACATCGGGGGGGGGGAGGGGGTTAAAAGGGTAAAAATAGACGAGCTCAGCGCTTCCGCTACTTTCCTATACCTTCATCGGTAGGGTTAATTTCTTGTTTGAAATATCAACCAACCTGCTATCCAAGAGTGCCGAGAGCTTATCGATGAACGTGCTCGAAACTCGATCCCAGAACATAGCGCTTTCAATTAACGCTAAGAGCGAAGATTCGGTCGAATTCAGTGAGGAATCCTCCATGTTGCACTTCGAGGGCGTAGAATTAGTTGCGTGCCGAGACGTTAGATTTTTCTTATTTAACGCTTGATCTTTCGGCATGATGAGACAGATGTATTTTAATACGCATATAATAGAAGCAGGTCACAGAAGAAAATCAATAATTTAGACTTTCGCTTACTTAGATATGCATTTAGCCACTATTCTCATCTAACGAAATGGTAAATTCCAAACTTGCATTGAATAAATAGCTGATAACTGCTTAAATTAAATATGGCTTCATAATGGAATCAATGAATTATAGAAACTTTAAATAATAGCTCCATAGATGACACAAAACAACATTTTAAGCTCACAAGTAGTCCATAGTGGTTCGTTCTGCATTCAAAGTTAACGGAGAGCTCATTTAACACGTCCGTTCAAGAGTGAATCCGTCTATTATTTGTGTAATGTTCCTTAATGTAATAAAAAAAAATACAAAAATATTAAATTCTTAAACAACAAAATACTAAAGCATAAAATTCCTAAAGAAAGAAATAAAAAATTATTAAACTCCAAAGAAATACAAAAGACATAAAAAAAACTCCATTAAAACCCTATCAAAAGTGCCTACTTAATACTTACCTGCCACCATTGTCATCGCATCGAGGCCAGTTTTGGCTACCTTCCCCGCCCACCACACACCATCGTAAAAAGTCACTGCAATGTGGCTTTTTAAGCCAGTTAGATGCCTTTTTGAATGCAATTTAATGAAGTATGTAGGTACTTTAAGTTTGTTATAATGGGTATAAATGGAAATTGCGAGGTCTCAGTTTGGGGCGAACTACTAGTTATTATTTGCTCGGTCCCATGAAATACTTAATAACGAGGTTCGACTGTAAGTCATGCAGACTATAAAAAAGTTATTTCCTTTCAGGACGGAAAAGCAGATTGTAGATTGACGAGGCAAGGAGGAATTAAAAAAATCCAGTCATCTGAAAAATAATGGCCCTTTGGATACCAAAAAATAATGGTTTTCCAGAATGAGATGGAACCTTCGATGCTTTTGGGAACAGTGATCGTGTGTTCCAGTACGTCACAGCAACCACGAAAGATTGGCCTGGTTCGTCATATTTCATAGCAAGTTCTTTAAGAACTCCTGGACATAATTACCAATGGGCGATATAAAGAGATCATCAGATATGGAATAATTGTTTGTAACGCTACTCTCAACTTGGGAAATGGAGAGTAACGTTTTGAAAGTTTTGGAGATCCTCCCATCGATAATTTGCTTACATATTATAGCCCTGGAATGCATACCAACAGAATGATTCGATAACCATTTTATATAGTAAAGTTTGTTATCCACTCCAAGGGTTCGTTTGCGCTTCAGAAACGCAACGAGAACAGTCTTTGCCTTCCTAGCCTTAAGCCTTAATAATCATGGGAGACATGGTCGCTGCAATTGAGCTTGGCATCGATCACCACTACAAACGAGCTCTTTAGTGCAGCGGAAGATGGACTTCGGGAGACTCTTACGGCATTTTTTCCTTACATTTATTGACGTTTAGTTTTAACCTCCATTTAGGAAACCATTTCTCACACTAAAGTATAATACAACCTCTGACAAATAAGTTCGGTAAATGACGTCACAACCTAATCTGTGCGAGCTTTACGCGAGTAACAATACATGTGAATACAAGCCCAGTCATTGTTTAAGCAAGTTCAGACAGGTCACGTATGTACGTGCAATGGTTTAGCAGATGCTCGTTTCTTCGGTTGAAGGTGTAGCGTACGCACATAACTGTGGATAATGGATCAAAGAGGAACACTGCCGTAATCGTGCAACAGTTTCTGGCCAACAAAGGGGTCGTATCCATAGCTCATCCACCTTATTCACCAGACTTGGCACCGGTAGACTTTTTCTTGTTCCCACGCCTGAAACGGGCCTTAAAGGGACACAGATTTGCGGACATTCCGGACATTCAAGCAAATGTGACACGTGAACATAAAGCCATTCCTAAGAAGCTTCCAGGACTTATACACCCGATCCCAAAAGTATATTGCCTTCCAGGGTTGATTATTTCGAAGGACAATAAAGTAAATGTGGCTCTATCTGTTTTGCATTTTGTTGTGTGAACTCATTCACCGAACTTAATTGTCAGAGGTTGTATATAGGGTGCGCAGGTATTTGAGAACAAAACGACGTCCGCAGGTAACAGGAGCAGACACTTAAGATACCACAGAGCCTTTAATACAATTTACAATTTTGTACAAAGGACTACAAAATACATACTGTTATTCAATAAAACCACCGTCTGCCGAATGACAGCCTCCACACGCTGTCGGAACCACTAGCAGGCAGCAATGAGGTGGATCTTCTGTATTTCTGCCATTGCCTCCACAATAGCTGGCCTCAGAGCTTCAACGGTGTTGTGTGGATGCTTGTTGGACTCCCTCTCAACGACGCCCGAAACGTAATAGTCCAAAGGATTGAGATCAGGGGAGCTGGGGGGGGGGGAGATCAGGGGACAAATGTTTGGAGGGATGTGGTCGTGAAGATTCGTGGTCATCCACGCTTGGGTGCTGTTGGCCTTATGACTTGGAGCAGAGTACTGTTGAAAAACATATGAACTTGTAACCTGCAGCTCCCTCCCTAGTTTCCTTATTGACTTCCCTGGGTCCTTATCGATTGCAGCTTGGACAGAACGGATGAATTCTGGCGTTCTGATACGGTCCGAGCGCCGACAACGTCGTTTGCTTTTTGAAACAGTTGGCACATCACCACTGGCAGCGTCCAGTTCTCCCCGAACTTTGAGAACGAACGGACGACTTTCAGGAATGCAGGAATCTCGGAGTCGGAGTGTCCTGCAGCCAAGGAGCAGGTGATAGCATGTCGCTTCGTTTGCTGGGGTTTCTTTAGATCCGCCATATTTATCTGCCTTGTTTCGGAATTGTTAAATAGTATGACGTATTGACTATTACGTCATACTCACGTGTTCTCAAATACCTGCCGCACCCTGTATTTAACCGAGACATGATATGGGCAGGATTATGACACTTCGAAGAATGCAGTTAGGAGCAAAATGATAAGACCTCTTATATTTTTTTATAATTGATAAATTAAACCTTATTTTTAAATACTGGCTAGTGTCAGTAGTTTATTATTTTTATAAAACAATAATGTTAAAACCTCAATGAAAATAACAAATTAGAT
>JAHWFO010055381.1:267788-289536 GCA_023313115.1 Rhysida immarginata | reverse complement strand
GGCTTCGCCCGCTATGATTGAAAGGAAAAAAACCGTGCTATTAAATAGTAACAATAATACGATTACATACACAATTTCACAAAAATCAGCAAAATTGTTTTAAGAAAATTAAAAGATTATATAATAACAGAATATATTAAACCCAAAATTGTTCAAAAATTGATATTGGCACCATAAGTTAATATTAATTCTAATTAAGTTATTTACAAAAAATTAATAAATGTTAGTTATGCATAAAAGACCATTATTTTGACATAGAATATGTTACTCGAATGCCTTTGGGTATTTATTTTTTGTCAGGCCATAAAGGGATCATAAAGAGATTGCCCATGTTAATCGTCATTGCGAAAACAAATCCCAGAGGAGATTGTAACCTAGATAATTGTTGTCTGGGTGATAGTGGGCATAAAATTAGTGACAGTCTAGTACCACTGTATAATTTGGGGGAATCCAAATTTCTCAATATTATTACTGGCCCTACTTTCAAATTGAACTTAAGATGGTGGCTTTCCAGGTGGGTTCCAATGAATTTAAAAATTTTGTGGTTTAATTTTCAGCTTGCTCCTGGTCCATAATAGTGTCAATAGATTTATATGTAATGCAAGATCTTGGCAACTCTTGCAAAATGATGTCGTTCTTTATTTACATTCTCATTCTTTGGTGCAAGAATCATACGTTCTCAAAGCCACTGTCGGTCCTCAATTTTTGTGGCTATGTTCGGGCTATTATGTATAATTATTTCTCGCACTGACGACAACAGTATACAGAAATCAGATGAGAGAGAAATTAAACCTGACGCAATTGTGGGTAATTTTTCGTCTCCAAAACTGAGTAGTTGTTTATAAATTTTATGATTGTAGTCATCAAGAATACGCACCCTCATATTAGTAATTATTTTTTTGTGTGGACCAATTTCCAAATGGTGGATACTCTGAGGCAAGCACTGAGTTCATCTGCAGATGTTCATTGTGGAATAATTGGAAGGGTTTGGCGAAAATCTGCGAGAAAAATGACACCGCTCCATATTTTTTCCAAGATCTCTTAGGTTTCTCATTGTCAGATCTATAAGAATTTTCTACGTTGTACGATTGTTAAAAAGTTTGGACTGTAGCCAAAATCATGCAATAGAAGGGTCTTAACCAATACAGCCTAGAGAGAAAGCCTGCTCACGGAAAAATCATACATTGTTACATCACCTACGGTAGGGACAATTTCGGGCTTAATATTCGTAGAATCATGAGTAACAATACCCTACCGTGGGTGATGCAACACCTCCTAAAGAGAAGGCCTGCGGACAAAAGGTGTGTACATTGATATCTGCGTCTCCGAGTCTTGGTTGATGTGCGTCTGGAGTTCATGCGTCTGGACGCAGAAAAGTGAAGTAGATAGGCTTTCTACTTCTTGACGCACTTGTAAGTGCGTCTCAAATCTTTCTAGATCACATGATTGTTTTGCGCAGGCGCACTTGCTTTGTTAACCTTCCAGCGGGCGCGCCCTCTAAACAAACGCGAAAGGTCGCGTGTATTTCCTAGATACGCTATTGCAAAATACAAATTTTCAAGAGTGTACCTTTTAAAAGAATGTGGTAATCAGTTATTTTATTTAAAATGAAATGAAAACAATGTAAACATAAAAGACAATAACGATATAAAATGACCAAAGAATTACCGAAATTACATGAAAATAAAATAAATGAAATTGCCAATATTTCCACTGTACTATTTACATTTGTGTAAAGATGAATTAAAAGTGTAAAGAAATATTGGAAAAAACAAATGAATTGAAATTTAGATATAAAAAGATTTTTATTAGAACAAAAAAATTCGTATACAACCAAAACTAACCAGAACTAAAATACAAATAGCACCTCTGCAAAGCCCTAATAACGCTTCGAAATTCAGACTCGGACTGAAGATAGGCCTCCGCAATGAAACTGAATACATTGTTGCATCACATAGATAGTGCATTGTTATTCGCATTTCTACCAATAATAAGCCCTGAATTTGCACTATCTATGATGATGCAACAATGTATCCAGTTTCATTGCGGAGGCCTTCTCTCTCGGTGGTCACGCACCATCTCTCCCGAAAAATACCAAGGTGGTGGCCATGATCGTTAGAGAGAAGCTTCTCCCTCTAACGAGAAAAATTGCAAAACATAAACTCATGACGCATGCGCAGTTAAACTTTCTGCGTAGACTTCATGCATGCATGGAAACTGATACTTGCGTTCGAATTAAATGCATTAAGAGCTGTTGCAATGTGCGTCTAGGTGCGTCCAGATGCACATTTGCTTTCTGCGTCGAGACGCAGTTATAAATGCGTCAAAAATGCATGCATGGAAACTTAGCTTAAGTCATTCGGATTCCGTTTCTTTTTTAGCTCCGAGTCATTTGGTCTCCGTTTCTTTATTCACTCGGAGTAACTCCCTTGACCTCCAACTTCAGGGTACGCTTAGAGTCTTTCGGAGTTTGTTTCTTTATTCGCTTGCAGTGCGAATCGGGTTAACTCCCTTAACACCTGCTTTCAAGCTGGAGTCATTCGAGTCAAAAAAATTAATGAGAAAGACGACGCAACAATGAAGAGTGCCAACAAAGTTGCGACTTCAACGATGATTAATTTTGTTACAATGATATATCGTTTGCGAGCGCGCTTGTTAGGAGCCGTGGCAACCACACAAACAAGAGAAGACTTTTATTTCTTCAAGCTGGCGCATACGTTGTTTAACTATCAATATGGCCGCCTCTATCTTTCGAAAGTGCACGATCACAGCTTATCATAATTGGTTAGCCTTCCATTGGCACGACACAAACGAAAATTTAGCTTAAATTGATCGAAAATTTGATTCAAGACAATTTCTTCAGCATAATTATTAATTTTTATATGCTCAATCTCAGTTCCATATTTACGCATGAGGCCACCCTAGCCTCTGTGGTAATAAGTTAAAATTACAATTATGACCAGAACTTTGTTTTTATAAAAATAATAATAAATAAAAAATATGTTATTGTTTATTCCTGTTAATAAAAAATAACTTAATGTTAAAGGTTCCCCATAACCAAAAGTGCCATGGGCACTGCTCATGCTTTTCTAATGCCTCCGGAGGTTGCGAAGAGGGGAAAAAATATCTCGAATCGTTCACAAGCAGTGTTGCCAATTTAGCAGGGATGTGTCCAATTTAAAAGCTCATTTTCATTATTTTGTGTATTATACGTTAATTTACAAAGTAGTAGTAATATGTTTATTTATTAATGAATGATTCTATACTCATTTATAAATGGAGAAGATAAAATAACAAATAATAAGAATAAATAATAACAAGTTCACCAACGAATAATGATGAGAGTTTTTGAAGAGAATTGAAGACTTGTAAATGAATGGTAGATGGTTGCTGTGCATTGTTTAATTTTTATTAAAAATGTCCAACAAAAGATAAGCGCATGAAAAAAAAGGGCTAAATTGGCAATACTGCACACAAATGATTATAACGATCAAAGTCTTCGATTGTTACGTCGTTATGTTGACTCTGAGCCATGACGCTGGTACTCTAATCACGTGATCACATTGACTCGGAGCATGACTCCGAACGAATAAGTGAACGCACCCTAGGAGGTGTTGAGGTGATGTAACAATCTACGACGTTTTCGCGCTCAGGCTTTGAGTAGAGGTGGTGTTGGCATAGCCATCACCTTCTAAACATAGATATATATACGAGAGGAGGAAACTCAATGCTAAATTAAGTGACTTGGGATCAAGTGCTCGCCAGCGATAACACAGGCACATGTCTAAAGAATTGCCTAGAAAAGTCCACACTTATCATCGTGCACCTATGTCTCGTAGCCATTCAGTAAAGTATAAGAAAATAATTTTGAACATTAAAAAAAGCTGAAAATAAATTTTTAGCTCACATGGAATTCTAGGGACTTTCTTTGGCAGTAGAATTTCAACAGAAAGTTATTAAAATAAATATCTTAAATGTATATTTAATGCAATGATGTCAGCAACAATAAAGACTTCATTATTCTTTATTGTTGTTGACATCTTTAGTTTGAACGTGCGTCCACAGTATTCATCGAGAACTATGCCTGGTGCTTATCATTTTCTTAGACACGTTTGAATAGCGAAGCGCTCATAGATGGGTCGATCCAACACCACCTCTACTCAAAGCCTTAGCGCGAAAATTTCATACATTGTTACGAGGGGAGTTCAATAAGTAATGCAACACATTTTTTTCTGAAAAAGGGGATTGTTTTATTCAGCATTCAAATACACCATGTTATTCCCCAATCTTTTAGCTACACAACACTATTTTTCAACGTAATCTCCATTCAATGCTACGGATTTACGCCACCTTGAAGTGAGGGCCTGTATACCTGCACGGTACCATTCCACTGGTTGATGTCGGAGCCAACGTCGTGCTGCATCAATAACTGCTTCATCATCCGCGTAGTGTGTCCCACGGATTGCGCTCTTCATTGGGCCAAACAGATGAAAATCCGTCGACATTGCAGGAGTCAGAGCTGTGCACTGCCAGCCAGCTCGCGGGAGATCAGACAGTTTAGCTTGACCTTGCGGCGATGATGACACACGCTTTTCTCAACGACTCACCGTGCTTTTGTCCACTGCCAGATCACCGTAGACATTCTGCAAGCGCCTATGAATATCTGAGATGCCCTGGTTTTCCGCCAAAAGAAACTCAATCACTGCCCGTTGTTTGGAACGCACCTCCATTGAATTCATGGCGTTTGAAAATTCATAGTGAATTCACTTTTTTCTCCAACTTCCTGCCACTTTTCTCACCCACAAAAAGCCAGTGGAAAAAGTGAAAAATGACGTATGATGAGAAAACTAAAACCAGATCGAGTTTTTAGTAAATCGATTAATCAAATATTGAGTAAACTAACATCAGATCAGGTAATTTTGTATTAAATTTGTATTTTTTTTAAATTGCATTCTTAACCAGTTGTAAAGTTGATTTTTTAAATTACTATTTTAACCAATAAATTTTTGCAAAACTTAAAACTAATAAAAAACTGTTTCACCACAACGATTATAGATTGAAAATATACAACCTGATACTGGAAGTACTTTTCGGAAGCAATTGCTTCCATCATTCAGCAGCCCAGGAGCACCTCACGGAAACTGAGAGAACTGCCTGTGTCTCGACAATCGACAATCGAACAGTGAAGTGTACATTTTTTTCAGATGGGACGAAAGCAGCGCTTTCACAAAGCTCATCAACCAGAATAAATTCCAAACGAAATACACTGAGGTAGTCAAGAAGCCTAACCAACCCAAGCGGTCTTCCATATTGTACAAAAAAGAATATAAGATTGGCGATTGTCAGAAACAAAATACAAACGAAATAAAAAACAGGGAGAAAGAAGATTATCACATCTTCCAGTAGTCCGGGAAGGAGAACTTTTTAAAAGTTAAAGATGGGGAAATTTTGGTATCTTTTGATATAATTTCATTATTTCCAAGCATCCCTATGCCAGAGACAATCGAATTTCTAAATGATATTCTGGGTAAAAATAAGCTTCCACCTAAGGTCCATGTTTGACACTAACTAGATTGTGTAGTAATAATAACATTTTCAGGTTTAAAGATAAGGTTTATAGAATGATTGGAGGCACTCCAATGGGCTCATGCCTTAGCCCTATCCTAGCCGAGGTTTTTCTGAAGAGTTTCGAGGACATCCTCAAAACTTCTAATTTTTACTTCCCAGACTGTTGGTTTAGATATGTCGATGATATATTCACGATATTCGATACCAAAAAATGTGATACCAATGCTTTTATAATTCATTTAAACAGTTTTTTCCCCACAGTACAGTTTACCTTTATAGTGGAAAAAGACCATAAACTGCCTTTCCTCGACGCTACAATCATCAGGAATCTAGATCACCTGGAATTCGAAGTTTATCGGAAACCGTCTAACAGCCTTAATTACATCACCAGCGACTCGAGCCACCCCTGGAACCAGAAGATGTCCACTTTCATTTCCATGTTGGACAGAGCCATCAATATCCCACTTAACCAAGAACGTTTGAAGCAAGAAATTTCCCTCATTCAGGACATCGCAACGAAGAATGGTTACAGCAGACGCACTATCACAGGCCTACTCAGGAAAAGACAGTTCAAAAAATTCATACACGATATCACCACCATGGAAAAAAACAAGAAAAAGGGAAGAACCATCTCATTACCTTTCAATAAGCAACTAATCAGAGGTCTCAACACAGTTTTTAAGTCTTTTGATCTTTCTATTTCTTATAGTAATCCAAACCAAGCCAAGGACATTTTCCCCAATCCGAAAGACAAAATACCGCCACTTCTCAGGTCAGGAATCTATGAAATAAAGTGTGCCCAATGCCGTATGGTTTATAAAGGGCAAACGTTGCGAAACATTGAAACCAGATTTAAGGAGCATATAGGACACAGATAGTACGGGAGAAGCAACCAGTCCTCCGTAGCAAAACATTCAATCGACACAGGCCACGATTTTCCTATCAACAATGTACATCTGATAAAATCAATAAATAAAAAACACCTGCTGGATGCTTTTGAAAACATTGCTATCCAACAATCGGATAGAAATTTAATACTTAACATAGATAGAGGCCCGATTAGCGACTCCCCTCTAATTCGATGGTTGACCCAAGTAACCAATCAGAGGAAATGATTTTTTATGTTTTTCTTTTATTGGTTGTTGTCCCTCATATATATACTCAGCTGTTTCTAGACACAGGCAGTTCTCTCAGTGTTCGTAAGGTGCGCCTGGGCTGCTGAAAGCTTTTAATGAAGCTAAGGAACGTGAGAGCCTTGCTGCCATACGTAGATCAGTTATCCGTCGAACCGAGCTGTGTATTCAACGTAACGGAAGTCATTTTGAACATCTTCTGTGAATAAAACTAAGGTTAGAAGTCCAACTGCTTTTGTGCAAACTGTACATTTTGGATTATTTAGCGTTTTTACTACCTTATTTTATCTTAGCCTCTTCTTTGCACTCCATTTAGAGAGTTTTTTTTGTTTGAAAATAAACATTAAATTAAAAAAGGCTTTTGTGTAATTTAATTAATTAATACTAAACTTAATTAATTAACGTAATAATTTGATACATTTAATCAATAAAGAATTGATTAAAGTTATTAAAATGTTTACACTTATCATTAATTATTAATCTAATTAAATGTTCATGAAAAAACTGTTTAATGAGTGAAATACAATGTCAGGCAATTATTAATCGACGTTGCTTATTTGATTATCAGTTTTTATCGAATGTATGATAGTTGGTGAAGTGTAAAAGTAAAACGGTGAATGGTTTGTCGCTGTTCATTAAAGCTTCATCACATAGTCGTACTTCACTGCATACATTTACACACTTTCTACCTATCAATACATGGATTCTTCCGTTAAACGGGGGAACATTACGTCAATATGACGTAGTTCGCTGGTATTTTCGTGAATTTTTCTTATGGCTTTAGACCTATCAAACGTGAATGTCCGACATTTTCGAAGAGGAACTTTTTACTTATTTTGATGTGTAGAATCACGCAAAGGTACTTATTGTCCCTGAATTACGTTACACCCTGCATATCCATGTCTGATACTATAACACGAAAATGTGCTCCCTTTATCCGCTTTGGCGGTAAAGCATTCTTGTTTCATGTTCATTCTATTCTGAGGTTTTTTTAACGAGTAAATAATGATAATGGATATTGGTTTATAGCATGTGTTCTAATGACACCATGTGGTACCGTTGGAAATTTCAAATACCAATATTACAATGCTAAGATATGGCATATAATATATCAAACAATCGTAACAACGTGTCATGAGTGAATATAATGAGTAAATAAAGATAGTGGGAATTGGTTTAGTACTACCTGCCCTGATGGTACCATGTGATACGGTATGGTATTGTTGGAACTTTCAATGCTAAGATATGGCATGTAATATATCAAAAAACTCGTAACAACGTGTCAAGAGTGAATATAACGAGTAAATAATTATAATGGAAATTGGTCTAGTAGCACATGCTCTAATGGTACCATAAGGTACCGTTGGAATTTTCAATGCTAAGATATGGCATGTAATATATCAAACAACTCGTAACAACGTGTGATGACTGAATATAACGAGTAAATAATGATAGTGGTAATGGGAAATTGTTGAATAGCAAGTTATTATGGTACCATATGGTACTGTTAGAACTTTCAATGCTAAGATATGGCGTGCAATATATCAACCAACTCCTTACGACTTGTTAGATCTTTTGTTATCCATAGCTTATTTGTATCAAGAGCATATTGCTGTTAGGCTTAATAGTATCTAAAACTTATAACTGTGATACATATTGGTAATTAATAGCAGTTAATAGCTTGCTTCAATAGTAGATGATAACGTAGAAACACATTAGTAATTGAATATGACAAATTAGTAGATGCTTACAATTAATGCTTCAGCAATTGAGGCTCATTACGTTTAACATTATGTGGGAATGCCTACAAATTATAGAACTTTTATTTGTTCAAATATATGAAGAGTATCTTCACTCTCCATTTAACCTTTTAATTCTTTCGTTAAAAAGTTTTTTCGTTTTAATTCTCTCTATACATTAGTTTATTTAAATAGTAATTTACAATTTAGTTTTTATATTTATATAGTTTCTCTAAAGTGTTATAAAATGTTGGTTATTAGGAGCTTTAGCATAAAAGCTACTTATAAGAATGCGCCCTTGGTCTGTACGTTTATCCGGCCGGCCATCCGTCTGTCCATCCGCTGTTTGCACGATAACTTGAAAACGGGTTAACCTTTTCAAATTCTGTTTTCAGAAATATGACCATCAAAGTCTAAGCCCGGCCGTGTCAACTTTTCAGAATTTTTCGTGGACCCCTTCAAGTCGAATTCACGTGCTAAAACAGTAAGTGTAATGAATACCAAGATAATGGCATGTCATATAACAATCGATGTATCAAGAAGGAATACATTGTTACTTTCTGTTCATGTCTTCAGCATTACTGACATCGGCGCGCGCGCGTGAAATCGCTTTGTCGACGCGCGATTGCTCAAGTGCTCATAGTCTAAATTATTAAGCAATTTTTCCTTCCACTTTTCGAAAGAAAAATTAATACATCATGTTTGGAGGTCACCTCCAGTGTATACTCATTTATTTAGAAGGTTGAAATTCGGAATGTATCTTACTATGGGCATGTCCATCTGCACTTTTTAGTTTTGATTGGTACACTGGGGTCGGAATTACGGGGGTGGGATTCAGAGAGGACAACATACGTATATCCTATTTAGGTACGTAAAGGCGTGAAATTTAGTATCCAGATTTCTCTAGGCAAGATCTACATTGCTATGAAGTTTAGTCCATTTGTTCCATTGGGGTCGGATTTGCGGGGGTGGCAATCACTTGTTCTTTAGAACTATGGCAACACATGGCATGTGATATATCATACGTTCGGAAATGATGAGAAAGGAAAGAAAATGCGAGCTTTTTACATTTTCTACATATTATGTTCGAGAAAATTAATTTTTTGATTAAAAAACTTGGGGAGAGATAAAAAGTACAGATAAAGGGGTAAAAGTAGATGACTGCAGGATCTGTCACTTGCCTTACCCTACTCGGGGGCGGGGTTAATTGTATAAATGTATTTCTCCTTCACTGCTAAAGCTCCTCCTAAAATGTTTATAAGATTTTATTTCTATATATCCATGTATGATGCTATAACACGAAAATGTGCTACCTTTATCCGCTTTGGCGGTAAAATCATTCTTGTTATGGATTTACACCACTTTTATTGTGTTCTTTTAATTACATGATACAAGATGATAATATGGCAACGGATTTCATTTTTTACATCAACAGTGAAGGAGTGCATCTTGGGAGTTGAAACCAAAATAAAATATGGATGTCCGGATGTCCCAGCAGGGCAGTGATATTTGTTAAGACGATGATATCTCCCTAACATAATAAGGTGAAATTTCACTGTGTGCCTATGTAGATGCCTAGAATCTTCTAAGCAATGATTCCGTATGGTGCTCAAAACGTTCCACAGGATACTGGCCCATACCAGTCTAGTCGTTTTAGGCTGTGTATGTCTGCTGTGGCTTTGTCTAATCAACTGTGCATATTCATTTGAACCTAATAATGCCCTGTTGGCTTCAAATCAGATGATAGTGCTGAAGCTTGCATATGTTTTTCGAACCACTCATTGATAATTCGAGCCTTATAACGTGGAGCATTGTTGTGTTGAAAGAACCATTACACTCCTAAAACACAGTGCCTTTGCAAGGATGCATCTGTTCAGGGATGCTGTTTATGTGCTCATTAGGAGATAAGCGTTCATCAACTCTAGTTTAGGAGTCGAGGCAACGCAACCAAAGATCTCACAAACCATCATATTGTCACTATCGGCCTTAAAAGTTGGCATAGGTTCCTCCGCCCAGAGGGATTGTAAACGGGACTCTTTAGACCAGGAAATCCTTCTTCAGTCTTCTGTAGTCCAATTTTGAGAATCATGTCATTTATATCTGTTCTGTTCCGATAGGAATCCAATGTGGTCATCTATTGTTGTAACTTCCCTATGCAAGGATTCGACGAGTTTTCCGTTTCGAAATGCCATCCAGACATCCAGCATTGTATTGCTTCTGTTGACACCATTCGTTCATCCTGATCATCCACGACCCGTGTAGGCTTTGGCAGTGATCTTAAAAAGCTTAAAAGCGTCACTGTTTCCTCTTTTGCCCCTCAATATAATATGAAGTTTGTTAATTGTTTTCTCTTGACTATGATGAGGTTGTTATTGATAAGATCATTGAGATGTCAATTGGTACCCCTATTTTCCGCTAGAATCATCTGAACATGCAAACGAGAAGGCCCATTTTCACTGAGAGGAAAGGGTTCCTAATAAATTGATCAGTAAGAGTTTTTGTTATGATTAAAGTTAAGGCCAAACAGAGCTCTACGCGACGGACGCGACGGATGCAATGGACGGGACGGACGCGATGGACAAAATAGGTTAGCCATTCAGAGCGCGACGTGACGAATGCTATGTTCGCTCCGATTTGTATATAAACTGTTTATTTCATTGCTTATTTGAATATTTACGTAAAGAGAAGGCTAAATTTATGTATAAATTTAAATTTATGGGAAAGAATGTTTATTACAATTATAATTATGCCGAATGTTTTTTATTCATAGTATTTCGGAATGAGGATTTGCAATACCAAATATTAAGATAAAGGAATTACTTGTTTTGATATTTGTTTCTGTCTTTTTTAAAGTATACTTCGAAAAATACAGGAATAATACAGGAATAAATCGGAACTATTTAGTTTGCTATCTATGTAAAGCCACTATTTTTTATTCTTTTGTATTTATTGCTCAGAAACGCCATAATCGTAACATATTTACATGTTGGACGGGACGGTCGCTACGCGTCCAAAAAATATCTTCCTCTATTCAAAATTAGAGCTCCCTATTTCACGTGTACCAAAATACACGGGTACACGTGTATTTAATACGTCCGTGTATTGACCCGTGTACTTACAGCATCACGGGTACCCGTGTACCCGTGTACCCGTGTATCAGTGTACCGTGTAGCTAAACGTGCAAACGTGTACTCGTGTATTTCAGTTCTACGGATACTCAAGCGTTTAAATTGTTGAATCAGATATCAGAAAGAAAAACACAATAAAAAATAATATTCAAGGGAAAAAACAATACAATTACACTATGCACAATTGCTAATTATAACAATCGAATGATCACAGTTATATTTCTTATTCTCTAAAATCATAAGTTATAAAATAATTTGGTTCACTTCATTGATAAATATACTTAAAATTCTATCATGATCTCATGTAGAAATTTTGTGAATTTATATTTGCATAAGAGGAATAAACAATTTAAGCTCAGTGGGGTGTTTTGTACTAACCAATTGCTCATCATATATCACACATTTTCATTAAGAGCTGAAGAAATTGAAAGCCAATTCATAAAATTTTATCACTGCTCAGTAAATAAAAACAACAGAATACATCTCATATTATAACTGCCTGGTTTCATTTCAAAATTATTTAACAGAATGCCATTATAGCATTCAAAAGAGGGAAGAAATTATTGAGTTTCATAAAAAAGACCTAGGATTGACTGCGATAAGTAAATGAACCTACATGAAAATTCCTACAGTTCAATCAATAGTATAAAAAAAATGGACAAAATCATTATATCAAATTTGCTCAAAAAAGCAATGTTTTAATGTACAAAGTTAACTTAAAACAGGAAAATAATTTACAGGATAACTGATTAAAAAATAAAAATTTTTTATATAAAAGTTTATAGTTTTATTAGACTCCTGTTTTTCAGAAAACAAACATATGGTTTGCAACGTGAATGTCTTGAACGGACACGTGTATAAAAATACATGGAGGACGGTACCCGTCTCCACGGGTACCGTCATTCATATTTACACGTGTATTAAGAACACGGATCGTTAAGTCACAGGTACCCATGTACCCGTGTGCTTTTATTACCCGTCAAAAATCGTAGGCTCTATTCAAAATGTATGTGGCCACACAATGCTGCGGGCGCTAAACACAGTGGACGTTTTGGGCATTTGGACGCGTCGCGGAGGGTTTTATTTGCGCAAATATTTTTCTGGACGTTCAAATAGCGAATAGAGGAGGATATTTTTTCTCTGTGTGGGCGCACATTAGATGATTTTTGAATCATTCCATGCTATACCTTACCAAAGAACATTTTACGTTTAACAATGCCGATCGCACGTGGTTTTCTTCATAATGTCTCGTCTTCCCTAGTTAGTACTGCAGTTTCGACGTTTTATATGGATTTAAACTTTTATAAGTCATATGAAATTTACTATTAATGAATATCAATTCTGTAATCATAAGTTTTGTGTAATTTAACAGGTAAAAATTCGTAATTGTAATTAATAAAGGTCACCAGTTTTCGTTTTAAGTATAATAAGATGTTTTCAAATGAGAAATATTTTTAACGTATGTGGTCATTATGACTAACTGATAAAGCTCGCTGAAACAATTTTTAGGCGGTCAATAATAAGCAATGAATAAACTGAAAACATATGTTTTATAGGAATCATATTGAAGCAAGTTCCACAATAATAAATAACCAAGATAAAATTCTTTCTTTCTACTCAGAAAACAGAACAAAGGGAAGATCTGAAGTTATAAAAACAAATAACAAAAGATAAGTATTAGTTTCACTTCATAAAATATTGCTTCAATTCCATCCGATTCAGAAAAATATCATTAATATTTCATCTACATTTCATCAATGACAGCTGAATTTGTGTCATGAAAGCGATCGTTCGAAGTGGATAAGAAAACAGCAGGTGAACAGCCCAACCTACTTGAAACGAGGACATATTTTTTTACTGAGCACGCATGTTCACAAACTTCTTTTCCGTTATCTAAAAGGAAACATTTAAATAAAAATTTGAAATAAACGAAAAAAAAAACTCCTAAAAAGAACGTTAAAAAATAAAAATATTAATGCACACATTCTTTCATTATATATTATTTTCTTGAGTGATATTTCAACAACTACAGCTCTTTACAATATTCATCGACTTTTTTCACCCCACATTTTATGCATTTAAATACTTGGAAAAAACTCATATATGTAAAATTAATGACTACATTTAAATTCCGAATTAATTTTTTAACTTTCTGTCACGTTCAAGAGAAGGAAGGGAATCGAGTCGTTAACAAAGTAATCCATATAATGGATCTAGTATTGCTAACCAATTATTATAACTGATAAAATAAAATGAAAGTTATTAATTAAAAAATAAAAAGCAAATAAATAATAATTAATAAAAAATAAAAAATTTAAATGAATTGCTGTTCGTTAGTCTCGCTAAAACTCAAAAACGGCTTGACCGATTTGAATAATTTTTTTTTTGTTGTTTTGTTTCCTCTAATACAGGGGTGGTTTAAAACAAATAAGAATAAGGAAAACCAACCCCTAAGGGGGGGAAAGGGGGATCGAAAATTGGTTAACACATTAACTGGTGTTGCATTGTATACTTAACACATTAACGGGTGTGGCACTACAAACATAATACATTTACTTGTGTGGCACTACATAATTAACCATATTAACCTCTTTTAGGGAGGAGTAACGAATTGTAGAGTGTGCTATCCATATCTCCACCATGACCTACCTAAAACCTTCCCAGGGTCCATCGGAATTACCATGAAAAATTAACCATTTTGAGATGCATAGCGAACAGATAGGTCCATGTGTGTTTCTTTCTTATATAAATCTGTAGTTTAATTCCAGTCTTGATGAAATTTGCAAATTTGATCTTCAAAGCAGGAAGAAGGTCACTGTCTATATGAGATTTCGAAAAAATAATATTTAGCGATAATAATTCATGGATTTAAATTCAAATTATGGACCAAAAATATATATCTGCTGAAGAACAATGCAAGGTAAAGTTTGTGCAACAATAGACTGCTCTGTTTGTTTCAACAGTAGTGATAGCAACACAGAATTCTAAAAATGATATGGCATTAAATACAAAAATTGGAGAAAATATACCAGATTCAGCCAATCAAATAGTTATGTATGTAAGACATTTCCATTAAGACATGTAAATGAATCTCAAGACTGATCATTTTGTAAATTTCATTAACAAAAATATTTTGAGGACACCCGACTTACATGCATAAATCGAGAACCACCCTACTAAAAAATATAATATTCTTCGGGCTTTCTAATTTCCTGATCATAATTTAAAGTTTCGCGTAATGGTCGTCAGCATACAGCTGAAAGGATCTTCCGCCTCTGAGAATCAGTGAGAAGGCATCGGAAATTTTAACAATATACAGGGTGTTTTTGAATTGAGTACAGAAGAGGTCCTTAGAAGTATTTTTTGTCATATGAACATGGGGTCCCCGCAGCTCCGTTTACTTACAATATTGCATTGAACAATCAAATGACACCGGAACGCAGTGTGCGTTGGTAGGCCTAGATTATTTTATTTTTAACAATTATCACAAGCAATCTACTTTATGACTTTTACAGTAATTGTTCGAAATGACCGCCATTTGCTTCATAGCACAATGCGCAATGCCTTATGATAGATTGATGTACGCGTGGAAACAGTTGATTAGCACGGTCGCTGATGTCACCTACTGCCGCGACAACACGAGCCGCCAATTCTTCTTTGGTATGTACGGGTTTGGAGTACACCATTGATTTTATGCTTCCCCATAAAAAAAAAATCCATCGGTGTAGATCTGGCGATCTCGGTGGCCAAGCAACTGGTCCGCCACGACCAATCCAACGACCAGGATATGTCTCATTTAGGTAATATCTAACTGCTCTTGTGTAATGCGAAGGTGCGCCGTCCTGTTGAAACCACATCAAATGTCTGGTCATTAGCGGAACATCTTCAAGAAGACCAGGGAGCTCCTCCTTCAGGAAACCAAAGTATGTTTGCACGTGCACCTTGAAATTTCTTTGCAAACAATTACTTTAAAAGTTATTACAGTAGATTGCTTGTGTCAATTGTTAAAAATAAAATAATCTAGGCTTACCAACGCACACTGCGTCTCGGTGTCATTTGATTGTTCAATGCAGTATTGTAAGTAAACGGAGCTGCGGGGACCCCATGTTCTAAGGACCTCTTCTATCATCTCCCAAAAAATCTGTACTCAATTCAAAAACACCCTGTATACAATTCCTGTCTTTTGTGCTTTTCTTAGAATTGATAGTTGTTAGAATGTAACATTTACTTGAAAAGCTTTAAAAATGAGCAGTAAATGGAAATAATGGAGAGTTAGCACACTATTGAGAAACAGTGGAAAGGCAGCAGAGAAAGCAGCCCCTTCACTCGGCGCTGTATCGATTTTTCCAGCACACTGCTTCAACTAAACAAGTGGTGAGTGACCCTGTGCCCGTCGATGCAAATGTGTCAACAGAAGAAACTGCGACTGCCAGATCACACCAAGTGATGGATGCACCAGTTTTGCTTCAAGACCTCGAGAGCAGAGTGTGAATTGCAACAGTTTACCAATTAGAAAAATTGATGGAAAAATTCCGCGACCTGGAGCCGAACCAGGAATCCCGACTGTCATGGTCGACGCCTCTATCAATTGGGCTATCAGACACTTGAACAGCCATGATGTCACTAAGTGTCTTAAAGACAACCAAGTTGTCAAGAAGGAAAGCCCAATGGGAGGTGCGCACCCGGTTCTCAGATCGTGAATTTCTCCTATCCAAACCATCAGAAAGTTTGATGAACACACAATAAGAAATAAAGAAATTAAACTGGAGCAAACACCAAACATTAGGTAAAGACTACTTGGTTGTCATTGAGACACTTAGTGATAGCATGGCTGTTCAGGTGTCTGCGATAGCCCAATTAGTAGAGACGTCGACCATGACAGTCGAGGTTCCTGGTTCAAATCCAAGTCGCAGAATTTTTCTATCCATTTTTCTAGTTAATATCATTTACCTAATGCTTGGAGTTTGCTCCAGTTTAATTTCTTTATTTCCTAACAGTTTATCAATTGTTGGAATTGCAGACACAAACTATCATGTACATCCATCGCCACCCAAGAAGAAAATTTTGGAATTGTGGAATGTTTAGATAAACAAATGATTTTTTAAAGGCCAGGTCACACAAAATAGAAGAGCTACAGCCATCATAGCCAGGGCTGAAAAAACGTCAGATCAAACTATTGTTTCATTTTCATTCTATTTCCTCCCAATTTCGTAGCCATACACATTATTCCACACATTGTTTCTCCTGCACTATGGGAAAACTCGCTCAGCTATACACAACATTCCAACAGGAACCAGGGAGAACTGTTACAGGGCCATCCATTAGGAACATTTTAAAAGTTTTTTTCGGTTTTTCTATATGAATTTTTACTGTTTTAATGTGTTACTGTTTTTACTGTATATTCCCATTCAGATATTGCAAACTTTCATCAAAAAAGAGCCCGACCAACGCCGGGTATATCAGCTAGTTAATAAATAAAATCAAAATAAAAAACTGACGTTTTCGAATAGAGACTATCCTTTATCAAAGCAAAAAGGATAGTCTCTATCCGAAACGTCAGCTTTTTATTTTGATTTTATTTATTAATATTAATTTTTTTTAATTTTTATTAATTATTATTTATTTGCTTTTTATTTTTTAATTAATAACTTTTATTGTATTATAGGGTTTTTGTGTCTCGTCCTTTTCTCATATATATCCGTCTATAAAATAAAATGCATATATACAGGGCGTCCGGAAATAATTGGTAAATATTCATACACGTGAGAGAACATGTATAAAGAAGCATTTTTATTCATATGAACATGGTGTCGCAAGCCAACCCCCACAGAGATACAGGGATTAAAGTATGTTGCGCTGCCTCATTGTTGGCGTCCCGCGAGCGACTAGGCAATGTGGTGCAGCCCAGATCTGTTCAAGAGATGTCAATGTATGCTCGAATAGCTGCCCTGTCAGGTCACTCCACAAACCTTTAATACCTTAAATGTCACTGGAGGTCGTGGCACACGTATTGATTTCCATACATTTACACAATCAGGACCATTTCACAAATAAGCTTACTACCTGAACCCTCACAAATGGGATCGTTGATGCAGTTATTAAGAGCCCGTGAGTACTGTCGTCTGTAGGCTCCAATGTAAGCTGCACCACATTGCCTAGTCGCTCGCGGGAAGCCAACAATCAGGCAGCGCAAGATATTTTAATCCCCCTGTATCTCTGTGGGGCTTGGCTTGCGAGACCATGTTCATAGGAATAAAAATGCTTCTTTATACATGTTCTCTCACGTGTATGAATATTTACCGTTTATTTCCAGACACCCTGTATAATAGGTAAATAAAATAATTAAAATAATTAATTAATAAATTTGATTAAGAAAGCAAAGTAAAACAAATACAGGTTAAACCTGTTAATTCAAATCAGCAAGGAATCAGATTAAAAGTTCGACTTACCAAGTGTGCAACTAAGTTTCCGGGTTTCACACATGGATGGCGCTAACGACACTTGTAGTTTAAAGCACTATACGTATAAAGAAAGTATGGACAATCATTGTTGCAGGAATCCATTTTGATTACTTTTTCATATGATGATTGCATCTTGTTTTGAAAGTATTCTGCAGTAAATTCAAACTTACAGATGGAATACTTCCTTTTTGACAAAAGTTAGAGAGAAATTTGCCTGTGAAGTATGAATTTGCTACAAAACAAGAAGCAATCATCATTTGAAATAGGATACAAAATGGCTGCCTACAACAATGGATTGTCCATACTTTCTCTATATAGTGCTTTAGTGTAGTCGACATACATGCCGGAAGTTATGTTTCTTCATAGAGTGGTAATGTTTCTTCATTGAGTGGTTATGTTTCTTCTGTTAACCACTAACAAGTGGTAATACCAACACATATCGCAACGCAAAAATATTTTTCCACCAACGAACATGTCGGCTTTTGTGCCAAACAAACAGCATTTGCGGAAAGTTTTGCTTTTCTGCTTTAACCTGAAAAAAAAATGCAACTGAAGCACATCGTTTGTTTAAGGAGGCCTACGGTGAACATGCACCATCGAAAATTACCTGTGAAGATTGGTTGAAACGTTCAGAAGTGTCGATTTTGACACTGCGGACAATGAGCGCTCCGAAGGACATAAAACAATTGAGGACGCCGATCTGTAAGCGTTACTGTGAATAGGCATCGCTGTCGACAACAATTGATCAATGTGAACCATGCAAAAAAGAAATGCCAGAATGAGCATGTCACACGAACGAGTGATCCTGCAGCAAGATGACGCTCCGCGCCATCGCGTTTGCATCGTGCAGGAGACCATCAAAACGCTGAAATGGGAAATGCTACCGCACCCGTTGTATTCGGCAGACCTGGTCCCTTCCGATTATCACTTGTTCCGGTCGATGGCGCATGGCTTGACTGGGCTACACTTGCCCACTTTCGAAGAAGTGCAAAATTGTTTGGATGAATGGTTTGGATCCAAGGACGCGTCCCGGTATTCATGTATTGCCAGAGAGATGTCAAAAATGTGGAGCTGGCGAGGGGAAATACTTTGAATAAACTATTTGTTGTATTTCTCTTGAATAATAGTTAACTATTATTTATTGTATTCCAGGGTTTTTGTGTCTCGTCCTTTTCTCTTATCAATATCCGTTCATTGTATTTCTCTTGACATTTTCCCTTTTGTCATTGATCCAAAAAACCCGGAAATGTAGTTGCGCACTTAGTATCAGGGGGTCGACTTAACCATTTCAACGAAAACTACCGGGTGATTCAGGCAATTTCTGACAATTTCACTCGAATGACGTGCATTAGGGATAAACAATTGAAAGAATATGAGCGCCATATCGAATTTATAAATAGTTGGAGTTTGTATTGTTGCAACGGCGCTGCATGAAAATCGTATTGTTGAAAAATGGCGCCCGCTTTATCAACAGAGCAGAAATGCAAGGTTGTTAAATGGTATTTCGAGACAAAATCACCTGTAACCGTGCAAAGAAAGTTCCGGAAGGACTATAAATGCGAGACGCACCAGGCAGGCAAGCAATCATGGATTTTGTCAAGCAATTTCGTGCCACTGGATGTTTTAAAGGCAAGATAAAAGGCGGGAGCGAAGCTCGTGTTCGAACGGCCGAAGTTGTCGAAAATGTTCGCACAAGGTTGGTCGATTCCCCTACAAAAAAATCTGTTCGCCGCCTATCCATTGAAGAAGGGCTGTCGTATACCACGACCTGGCGAATTTTGAGAAAGGATTTACACCAGGTCCCGTATAAGATCCGTGTTTATCAAGAGTTAACGGACACTGGAAGACAGAAGCGACAATAATTTGCGATGGAGTTTAGAGCAGAAATGGAAGCCAATCAGGACATTGTGGACAACCTGTGGGTGTCAGATGAGGACTTCTTCAATCTCTCAGGTGACGTTAATAAACACAACGTTCGTTTTTGGGGTTCCCAGCACCCTCATGAGATCCATAACTCACCTCTTCATCCACGAAAGGTTATGGCTTGGTGCGCGATTTCCAAAAGAAGCATCATTGGTCCGTTCTTTTTTGAGGGCACCGTAACGTCACAGGCTTACCTTAACATGTCGGAAACCTTCTTCATCCCCGAGCTGCGAAGGAGGCGTATACCGCTTCGACATCAATGGTTTCAACAGGATGGGGCTAGGCCCCACATCACTAATGAAGTGCTAGACTTTCTCAATCAGAAATTCGGAAATCGTGTCATTTCAAACAGGTTTCCAGATCGATTCGGGAGTGGCTTTCTTTGGCCCCCTATGAGTCCTGACCTAAATCCACGTGATATTTGACTCTGGGAGTTCCTTAAAGACAGTGTGTTCACTACAGCACCAAGAACCCTAGACCAGCTGCGATAAAGCATCGTCGACTGCTGCATCCTTGTGGATGCAGAAATCCTGGATAGAGTTATGAACAACTTCACCATTCGGCTGCGAACAGTTCAAGACTTTTCCACGGGAATAAAAACTCCGAACTGCCTAAAATATCATACTGAAATGCTAAGTTTGTAAACATTAATGGGTCAATAAATCATAGTACTGAAATGGTCAGAAATTGACTGAATCACCCTGTAGGTTATAGATACAGTCGAAACCACATATTGTTTAAAAGAACACCGTATATAAGTGTTCTGTTTTCTTCAATGGATGCTGAAAGTTGGAATGAAATTTGTGCGTCTTGAAGGGGCCTATCCAGTGATACGAATATTGCCCCCCCCCCACTCCATCCCCGTGGGCTGGGTGGGGAATAACAAAGAAATCTTAAATGGGAACCCCCATTTTGTATTGCAGATTTGGATTCTACGGTAAAAAATACATTAATTTGATCTACGATTGATACGATATACTTTTTTTTTCCCATTGATGGCGCTGTAATCGAGAAAAAACTCGAACAGGGGTGCACAAACGTTAAAAAATGGAATCTCTTGAGAAATACACGTCAGATCAAAAAATAAAAAATACCTGTTCAATATTTTAAAAAGACTATCCAACGACATAAAAATTGACTCCTCCCCCCACCTTTTTCTCCCCTGGGGATAGGGCGGAGGGGATGGTTACATGATAATCTTAAATCGGAACGCCCGAATTTTTATATTAACAAATCTGATTTCTACGCTAAGATAATGATTTTGTTAAAGACATTTCCGTTTACTCCGTGTTTTATAACGTTCTTGAGCCAAAATTGTTTGTTGTGTTCATAGATTTGGTTATAGTTTCTTAAATAGGAGGGTCGTTCGAAAAGCTCTCGACCTACCAAAGAAAACACAGGAATTTTAGATATTTTTTTATTTTTCAATGTAATCACCTTGCATCTCAATACATTTGGACAACGACTTTCCAAATTCTTACAGAGTGACAATAAATTATGGCAACAGAAATGGACGCGTCCAGGCGCTAATATATTAAAGCGCCACGAAATAATTTTTAATTCATTGCAATCACTGCATGTTCTTGTGCAAGTCCTCCGTGTTTCAAATTTTGGGGTGTTTCCACCCGGCTTGAGTGTTTTGATATATTAAGCAAACGCATTGCAATTTTCGAGCTGTTTCGTCAAGGAAAGCGTCAATGTGAAATTGTTTGTTTGCTCAATGTTGGCAGAGACGTCGTTTCCAAAGCGGTCAAATGGTTCAAAGAGCCTAGCCATGAAGGCGACCGTCCAGGAAG
>JAHWFO010055381.1:220744-267778 GCA_023313115.1 Rhysida immarginata | reverse complement strand
GGAGTGGTGCACGAGCCATTTTCCGGATTTCATTACGTCTCAGCAGTGGCCGCCCTACTCGCCGGATCTCAATCCGATGGATTACAGCGTATGCTCGATCTTGGAAGCCAGGACCTGTGCTAAACGCTACAACAGTTTGGAGTCGCTGAAGAAATCCCTGTGCCAAAAATGGGACCGAATGTCGCCCGACGACTTCGGCCCATTGCTGAAAATTTCAAGACACGTTTGGGGCTTTGTATCGCCCCCAAAGGAGCCCACTTCGAAACCGAATGAACATGTTATTACCAAGGGACCATGTTCTATTTATCAGTTGTCAATTGCTTTAGTTTTCGTTTTTTTGGATTAAAAAGTTTGTACACAATGAGTTGCCATAATTTATTGTCATCCTGTAATAACCTCAGTAAAACGAAGGGTGTCTTGCAATATAAGCGATTGTCTCATCTGTGATTTCGTCATTTGAAGTGAATCTTTAAGACACTTTTTCAAGTTTGAAAAGAGAAAGTAATCTCTGGGAACCAAATCCGGCGAATACAGCTCATGGGGAAGAACTTTGAAGCGCAGGTCCCGCAATTTTGCAGCAACAATCAGAGACGTGTGTGCTAGCGCACTTTCATAGTTTTGTTCGAAGAAACCAAATCTTCAATATAAAAGTTTGAGTTTCCCATTTAAGATTTCCTTGTTTCCATCTACCCTCACCCTCGGGGATGGATGGGAGGTCAATTTTGGTATCATTGGATACGCCCCTTCGAGTCGAACAAATTTCATTGTGAAGTGTTTTTTGATCCGATGAGCAGTTTTTGAGATATTTCAATGTCTTCACTTCGACAATCGACAATGGAGTAGCTGTTCACATCGGCTAGCCATACCTTTCACTTTACCCACTCGATAAAGGAGGCAGGGAATGAGAATTTTTTCACCGGGTTTTTTGCTAAACCCACATTTTACATGATGATGTACAAATTTCTAAATAACACATGGGGTCTAACCCCTACCCCTACAAAATTAAAATTTTCAAAATTTACCCCTTCACCCCCAGGGACGCGAAATGTTTTTATTCTGAATTAGGGGGCATCAAAACCAAATAATCAATATTCATTTTCCCCCCGCCTGTTCCCCTTCAGCAGTTATTTGGACCTAAAGACGGGACACCAATTATGAAACACCCTGTATAACCCCCCGGAAAACAAAGTGGTTACATGCCAGTACACTCTTTGCTTGGAGATAACGGTCGAACATTAGAAGGTGCAGGCATTCCTGGAACGTTGTTGTTAGTGCTCTGACATGCCACGAAGACATCTTGAAGCAGTAGAAGCTGCGAGAGCCGTAACATTGCTCCAAACGGGTCAATCATTTCGGACTGTGGCAAATGCCCTCAATGTGTCCTCTTCTGTCATTTTCCAACTGTGGACACGATTCCAGGCGACTGGCCAGTATACACGAAGAGCTAGGCAAGGTCGCCGACGCTCAACAACCGCCAATCAAGATCGTTATGTGCGGACGTGTGCCCTGCGCCGAAGAACCTCAACGTCAAGAGACCTGAGAAATGATCTGCAGATGTCAACTGGGGTAGCTGTTTGAAATCAAACAATCCAGAACAGATTACGTGAAGTTGACTTGAGAGCCAGACGACCAAATCGAGTGCCTAGGCTAACCCGCCAGCACATACAGGCGCGACTAGAGTTTGCACATCAACATGTCACCTGGCAGCTTCGCCACTGCGTTCTGTTCTCTTCACAGACGAGTCAAGATTCCGCCTGACCCGTTGTGAAGGCCGTCTACGTATCTGGAGACGACGTGGTGAGCGAAACACCGATGCAACAGTTTGCGCGACTGACCGAATGGGATTTGTTCCATTATGGTTTGGGCTGGCATCTCAATAGACCATCGAACGGATCTTGTGGTCGTCCGAGGGCGAATGACCGTTGACGTTTACATTCGTGACATTCTGGAAGAACATGTGATTGTTGCTGCACATGGCATGGGGCCTAGATTCCTTCTGATGTAGGATAATGCTCGTCCACACATTGCAGCTGCCACTCAAGACTTCCTACGGATGCATGGCATTCAGGCCATGAGGTGGCCTGCAATGAGTCCAGACGTAAATCCCCTTGAACATCTTTGGGACATGCTTGACAGGCGAATTCGACACCGCCCTTCAGCTCCAGAAACACTGCAACAGCTCATCCAGGCATTTACTGAGGAATGGGACCGGCTTCCCCAAGATCACATCCGTCGACTGATACAGAGCATGCCTCGAAGGTGCATGGAGGTTACTGCAGCCCATGGTAGGCATACACATTACTGAGTGGTGCAAAAACTGATCCCTGGAAGAAACAGGGCATTCTCCTCACAACGTCCAAAGGACATTTCACTTTGTTATAGGCAGGGGTCCTGCAGTTTCCTGTTTTTACTTTATGTTTCTTTACCAGTTGTTTCAATAATGCATTCTATTGTTAAATAAACCGTCTTTTAATGATCACAATCAGCGATTTTGTCCATATCATTCGTAGTTGCTTCTGCACGCTACTTAATAGAAGTGTTCCTATAAATGTTTTGAGCAGTGTATATACGATGTATAAAAAATACGTTTACAAACTTTGAGGGCGGGTTCCTCACATCAAACAAGAAACAGAGTCCATATAAATATATGTTTAAAATCCTTAGATTTTGGGGTATAAATGAAAGTCTACGCCAAACCTCACCTTAGAACCTCATAATAAATGTTCAGTAACGGATGAGATGACTCGGCTGCCTTCGTTTTGGAAACGCCATCTGAAGCAACCGTGCAGCTTCGCGTCCATTACCAGTCGTGTGGCATTACATAAAAATCATATCTGCCTGCTCGAAAAGAATATCTGCCATAGTTAAACGGAACATCTTTCAAGTGAAACGTTGAAGATAGACTAACCACAAATGTAGACAAATGACAAATGTAAACAAGTCTCCATGGCAACACAGCGCCATGTAGTTGGTTACAAACTTCCATTGATGGATTGTACCTCAAGCTGCAGTGAACGTAAACTTTCATTAATACATCAAAATCTACGGATCTTCAAACATATGTTTATATGGACTATGTTTTGGTGTGAGGAAACCACCCTGAAAGTTTGTAAACGTATTTTTGATTCATCATATATAGAAGTTTTTGATGATGACATTATTTTAATGATGAGGAACCTGTCACAGTGCTTACGAAAATTGAAAGCCGCTTTGCTTCGAAATATGAACATTGTCATTTTTGCTCGTATCGCCTGGATCTGCCTCACTGTCTTCCAATTAAAACAGAAGGATGATCACCTCTGCTACCGCTACACTACAATGTAGTATCGCAGGCGCCCAATTAATGTCCTTCTCAGGGGGAAATCCTGAGATCACGCACTTCCTTCGGAAGGGAAGTAAAGTCGTTGGTACCGTGTAGTCGTTTGCCGGCTGCACGTTAAAGAACCCTTGCGAGGCAAAATTTGCGGCTCCTATAACGCCGTCCTGAAATGACCATGGCAGTTGAAAAGGAGGTTAATACCAAACAAACCAAACCAATTCATGTCATTCTCAGCACACTTGCCACAAAGCGTTGGAAAGTGACAATTGGGTATCGAGTGACCGAATCTCAGGCACTGGAAACCAACGCAATGGTATCGGCACAACAGGTCTAATCTGTGCTCTAAGATATCCAATCTTTATCGACTCAGGGAGGTTTTTTTCTCTCAAAAGTTACAATAAAGGAGTGGGTGGGTAGAACCCTCCTAGATCGAATTCACCCTGATCTCTTAATTCCGACAGTAAAATTTTGTCATTATGACCTTTAAGATCAGTTCCTGTAAACACCCCTTTACAAAAGTTAAGGGTTGGATGGGCAAAAGCATTCATCTTTTCCTTCCCACCTGCCTTCAATATTTTACATTTCAATAAACACTGAGCCTGCTTAGAGGTAATAACCTCTGTCAAAAGGCTACAGTTTGGCAACTGACGAATTAACTCTGATAACAAATTACTGATGAAAATAGGAAAGAAAATTCCACAGTCTGGATTCGAACCAGGTACCTTCTGCTCACCGTGCAGACGCGCCAACCAATTGCGCCACTGCGCACATGGATGCATTAAAGCTATCAACATGTCTTTAGGCCTGGTTGGAGCAGTACCCAGTTCGCAGGCTAGGACAATCTTTCCTACTGGCGTAATATTCGTTGAAGAATAATAACACTAGTCAACACACATTTTGTGACTAAGACCATACAAAGTGTTCTTAGTAGTAATTTGTAGGTAGAATCCGAATCTGCTTTTAGATTTTTTCTATCACGTCAAGTTTCCAAATTATGCACATCGAGACTTCTATGTTAAAGTAATGGGAGTGAAGAGAAGCGGCTACATTGTTAAATTATCCATATTTTGGGGTCGCAAACACTGAATGATTTAAAAATGTTTCATTGTAAAACAAGAAACCTGTGCGCGCTAGAGAATTTTAAAAATTATATTCGTAATCAGCAGAAAAAATACTACCAAAAATTACCCACTTTCATTTTGTCACAAGAAAAATCTTAAATTTTGTTGGCTAATGTAATTAAATGATCTTAAAAGGGTTTTTTTCCTCGCTAAATCTCAGATGTTTAAATTATTGATGAAAATAGGAAAGAAAATTCCACAGCCTAGGTTCGAACCAGGAACCTTCTACTCACCGTGCAGACACGCCAACCAATTGCGCCACTGCGGACATGGAAATAATAACGCTATCTACATGTCTTTAGGGCTGTTTGGAGCATCATCAATAATTTAAATATCTGAGGTTAGGCGTGGGAAAAAACCTCTTAAGATCATTCAATTATTATTCTTCTGACAACAAACCAATAATTTTTTTTTAATTATACTATCAGCTGAAAAAGGCGAAAAAATCTACTATCTCTCATATCTAGTACAGTGAATTTCGGATTCTTGCATTCCAATAATTTTCTACCTGCTTCCTTCCTCAATTAGAGTACTGTTTTTATCTATGAGTTTGCTTATTTTGGTTATTGTTTTCCATAGTTTAAAAAAAAAATACGAGGGCATATTGAAAAGTAATGCCTCCATGGCTGTAACTTTTTTATTTTTTAACCGATTTTCAAAATTGTGTTTGTATCTGATACTTACATTTGTTCTCTATGTAAAGCACTATTCACTTTTCGACATAGTCCCCATCCCTTTTCACGCATTGCGCCAACGCGTGACTAGTCGGGTGAACCGTCGGAGAGGAACTTCGGGGTTGTTGTCGACACCAGGACCTAACGGCAGGTTTCACCTCGTCGTCAGAACGCAACTCATGGTTTAAGGTGCTCTTTCCTCTTTGGGAAGTGGTGAAAGTCGCAAGGTGCAAAGTCTTTCATTTTTGAACTGCAGTTTTTCATCTTTGAACTGTAGGCGCTGCAAACCCCTCTGATGTGTGGCGATCGTGTGCGGACGGACGTTATCGTGCTGCAGAAGAGGATCCATTATGTCTATTGGTGTTTCTAATAACATTGGCCTGTATACGAAGGAAAAACTTCATAAGATATGGAACGCTGGATGTTCTTTTGTGGTAAATTTCTTTTATATACAGGCAATTCTATGCCACAATTCCTGCTTAGGTGACAACGTGTAGGTACAACGATTCCACCGCAGCTGGATCGCTGTTGTAAGTTAATTGTTATTACCAAATTACTCATGTTCTGCCAGCTATCCGCAGTCTACATTTCGTTTGAACAATCCTTATACTAGGCTCTAAACAAATGTGATAAAAGTTATCACTAATATTAAATTTTAAACATTCATTCTTAATTTCCTGTTACATACACAGGTTTAACCACGGGTGTTTTACTCCTACCCCCACCCCCCAAAAGTGCGTTTTCATTAGGTGCAGCTAAAACAGTTCATAATTATAACTTTTAAAAATACAGATACATGTAAATCACATTTAAACATAAATGACATATTACATATGACGAAGATTTATTACAGTATTTTATGGTCGATCTTTCAATAGCTGACACTTTCTACAAAGATCGTATCTGAAATTAAATATTAAATTCTTGATTTTACCCATACTGCTCTATCTTGGATGGGCTAACTATTGATTGGACACCTTTAGCCACATCTGCCCTCTAAAGTACGTATGACCAATACTTATCAGCTTAGTCCTTATTATTATTGAAGCACGCATTTCCCTTTACCGCGTCATAGTAGAGCCCACGGATATGATGGCATAATTTGATAAGTGCAAATTTTTCTAAAGAAATTTTTTTCTAGCAGTATTGAATACAAGAAAAGAAACGTTGCAGTTCTCTCTACAGAGAAGCTTTCAAAATGTAGAATTTTTAAAATATTTTTTTTTAAATAGAAGTAAAAAATTTATGAAGTCAGTTATTTTTCTAAAACGAAGTCTAACCGAATCAATTTTGATTCTGGGACATAATAATTGAATTCATAAATCTGCATTCTATTGCTGCAAATGCTTAATTCCATCTATGTTTTCCTCTACAGATCTATTATCTGCAATCTTTCCTGCTAATTACTATTCTATAACGAAAGTTTTCCCTCAAAGTATCTTTCTTAACTTCTTGTTTTCATCACTAGGGTCGATCGGGCTCTTTATAACTGTTATTAAAACTCAGTTCATTCTGTTTGATAATTGCATGACAAAAGCAGAACAGTAGACGTCCTCAAAGAATTCAATGAGATTCTTATAGCGTAGATTTATGATGTTAGTTTGAAAAATCAATTTCACTTATATTTAACGACCCGTTTTTCAATAATGAAAGGCAAAATTGTTGTGTTCAGTAGATTAATAATTCAATCATTCTTTGCTTTAATGTTGAAACGTTTGGACCAGGAAACGCTTCATTGAGGATATTTAAGTAATGTTTTGTCTCCGACAACACTATTCATCATACATAAAAATGTCTTCGCTATTATTCTTCATATTTTAAAAGGTTAACCAGCAGTTAAATAATTTATTAAAAGAAGCCTTCTTTGAAGCATAAGAATTATTTCAACGTTACTTTTCCATGATAAAGAAGTTAAATATTTCAAAGACACAAAAAAGGGTGGCGAAAATATCTCTGAACACCTATCCATACAATGAAATATCCTTCCAGTGTATTCATATTGCAAATGATGATCTTTTTTCTTTTCAAAGGAATTGAATCGTAAGTGTTTATTTAAATTTTCCAATCAATTTAAACTAAGAGCGTTTTAACATTAGATGTTGTTTTTAAGTACATGTATATTAATTATTTTTCTCAATATATAAATGTTGACCAAGTTTGTTCCTTTAAAATGACAACGTTAAAAAGTAAAAAAAAATTGAGTCAACCAAATTTTATACACCTTACGCTTAAAGAATACTATTTATTAAAATATTTAAAGAAAATATAATTTATAAATCCTCTTTTAGCCTTAAAGATTTTTTTTTTGCTACTAACCATAGAATTTATTACTGAATCCAAGGCTGTAAAAGAAAATCCAACTCAAGTACAGCATTAAAAAAATAAAGAATAATGACTGAAAAGTCATTATTAAACAATTTTCATGTCATAATGGTATAAGAATTCCTAAATGGTTTTTCTTTAGTAAGTTTACCAATATGTATTTTGGCCAATATTCCACCGATTAATTTAAACTGTTAAGTCAAAGTGAATCGATCTGAAAATAATAAGGCTCACGTAAGTTCTAATCGGTAGAAATTGAAATAAATTGCATACGAATGGTTAATGTGTTACTTAACCAATATAATGTTTAATAGTTGAAAATTAATCGCATTTTTATGAGTCATGAAATTTTGAAATCCGCACTGAATAATAAAATTTTAATTTACTAATATAATCTAAGTAAAATCCAATATATCAAACAATTTGCAGCTTGGATACAGGTTATTCTTTAAAAATGAAAACATGAAAAAACTAATGCTGAGACTAGCTAAACGATATGTCGGTAATTATTACTTAAGAAATAACACAGCGAAAATAAAATTATAGGCTTAGAACGGATGAGCGGAGAATAATGCTGACGTTAGGTGATGCAAGAACTTGCAAGAAAACGAACACTTTGCAAAATAAGATCATACAATAGAATTACTTGATTGCAGCCGAGTTAAGTTATACAGAAGAACAACTTTCCGGAGTAATGGACAGATGTGTGCTTGAAAACAAACAAATAAAAATCAATCTTCATCCAGAGAAGAGAGAATAATAATAATAACTTAAACGTAATAACAAATAAAATCTTGCAAACATTTCCAGAAGGAGGAATTATTATTAGAAATGTGAGGAATGTGAGGAATCGTGCAATTATTAATGTATCTTGAGGAACTGAGCAATCGTGCCTCGACAAAGCGATACTCGCGTGCTCATGTCAACAATGCTTAAAAGATAACTATGATCAATATAGTTCAAGGTCTTTTTATTGTTATTAGAAAACGAGATATGGAGGCTTTGCAATTCATTTTATTGATGAATAGATCCACCAACCAGTTTCGCCATTTTCTCCAGAATTTGTCAAGGTGATAGAATGAATAGCTCCAAAGTATATTTAGAATTAAATAACATGCAAAATATAATTGATCTTTTGTAAAAGGTGATTATTAAATAGCGGAAGAATGAAGCTACTTATTGGTTTTACAATGTTCGTCTGTCCATCCGTCCGTCTGCATTTTTTGAGGTAGAAGGTTGAAATTCGAAATGTATCTTACTAAGGGCATGTACACCTTCACTGTTTAGTTTGGTTTTGATTGGTGCATCGGTGCACTGGGGTCGGAATTACGGGAATAGGAGTCGAAGGGGACAAAAGAACTATGTGGTATTTAGGTACGTAAAGGAGTGAAATTCAGTATGCAGATTTCTTTAGGCAAGACCTGCATTACTATGAAGTTTAGGCCAAATGGGGTCGAAGTTGTGGGGGTGACAGTCACTTGGTTTTTAGAACAATGGCACATATAGCATGTGAAATGTCATTCGATCGGAAATGATGAGAAAGGAAAAAAAATAGAACTCTTTTACATTTTCTAAATACTAGGTTCGAGAAAATCAAGTTTTTATTAAAAAAAACTTTGGGGGAGGGGAGGATTAAAAAGTACAGATAAAGGGGGTAAAAATAGATGAACCCAGGCCTTCCTCTCCTTTCATTTATCCTCCCCGGGGAATTAATTTCTTGTTGTGTATAATTATGGCAGTGTTACCTCTGGCTGCTTCGACAAGTGAAACATTAGCAAGGGATAATTTACTGGTGATAGAATTAGCAATAAAGATATCACAATTTAAACATGAAAGTTGTTTTTGGAGGAGGAATATAAGGCACGTTGCAGTACTGTATACTTCCAGCTATTGCACGTGCAGTTTTGTGGTCTGCAGGGGGTAATTCATAAACCTGGAGCGCCAATAAGACCAGCCGTTAATTACCCTACTGCCCCAGTCCACCGAGTCTCCCGTGCTTACTAAAAATGCCTATATACACAAAATTCTATCATATACTTACTACATAAAAAATAGTCTCTTTCTAACAATTATCCAATATCAAAATCCACAAAGGTATTTCTCTAATGTCGTGGATATTTCCAACTTATATACCAATGTCCCCATCTATTAATAGTAATTTTCACTCCCAATCTGATGAGGTTTCCCCTTAGTGCATATTTGTCTAAAGTTTCCATTCAAAATCTGGAGTATACAGGGTGAGGCATTTACCTTGAGACAACTGAATAACTCGGAAACTAAGCATTGTACGAAAAAAAATGTCCAAAATCAAAAGTGAATTATTTCGCGGGGGAAATTCATTAGTTAAAAATTACCCCCACTTGTGAGGGGGTAACTTTGAAATCTTAAATAGGAACCCCTATTTTTAATGCTATATTCAGATTGTACACAATATTCGAGAAATGTTTTATTCTTGGTGTTTTTTCAATTGATCCAACCGTTTAGGAGATAGAGGCCCTGAAAGTGTGGAACTTTTAAAGTTTTGAACCCAATTTTATCGATGAAGACAAAGAGATAGAGAGTGGGTCTTACAGACATTCCTATTCTACTTTTTGATGGTCTTTATGAATCCGAAGTCAGAATTTCAAAAATTAAAAATTTTTTAATGCACAAGTAAACTTTTGTGGACAGCACAAAATTAGGACTATGGAGCAGCGCCACCTAAAACACAAGGCCTGCTCACTGCTTGCTGACTACGTCATCAAACGAGGGCTGACAATCCAACTTTCATTGTTTCAACAAAGGAAAAAACACTGATTACAACAACTGTTTTTTCGTTTGTTTTAAACAGTGAAGATTTCATTGTCAGCCCTGGTTTGGTGACGCAGTAGTCAGGCTTTGTTTTTTAGGTGGCGTTGTATGGAGACAGTCTATGCTTGTGCATTGAAAAATATTGGATTTTTGAAATTCTGGTTACGGATTCTTAAAAACTATTAAAATGTAGATCTGTTGAAAAAACTAGAAGTGTTCAGGGCCTCTATCTCCTAAACGGTTGGATCTGTTGAAAAAACATCAAGAATAAAACATTTTTCGAATATTGTGTACAATCTGAATATACCATTAAAAATAGGGATTCCTATTTAAGATTTCAAAGTTACCCCTTCCCCCAGCCCCCTCTCACAAGGAGGGGGTGATTTTTGAACTAATGAATTTCCCCTGCGAAATAATTAACTTTTGATTTTGGACATTTTTTCGTACAATGCTTAGTTTCCGAGATATTCAGTTGTCTCAAGATAAATGCCTCACCCTAATAAGTATTTATTCTTTTATCAATTCATACTATTTTACATTACTTTAGATATGTCGATGATGTTCTCATTATATTTTACACCAATAACATTATCTCATCAAAAATAACACATTTTTAATTCCTTTCACCCTCAAAATCTAATTTACTGCGGAACTTAATCAAAGGAGTCCCTACCTTTTTTGGATATTTTATTAACTAAAGTTTACTCTAAAAGATGTCTAGAAATCAAAATAAACCGTACACCAACTATTTCAGATAACTTTATCCATTTCTTATCTCACCACCCCTGTTCCCACAAAATTTCTACTTTCCGTTTTCTTATCTAAAATAGTTAATTTTCCCTTTAGATACCGTTGCATGTAATAAGTAACTCGAAAATGTAAAATATTTAGCTTCAACCAATGCGTAAAGCACCTCATTTATCCATAAACTCTTAAAAAAAAGACACAAAGTACAGGATGGCCTAAAAATTTTTACTGACTTTAAGAGCTGATATTAAAACATCATTGGTCAGGTTTTAATAAAAAAGAAAAGCTGTAAACTAAACAGCGAAAGCTAATATAACTGAAAAATCACGTCAAGAATAGTTTTTGAAAGAGTTTATTCTGTTGAACAAAGTAAAAAACGTAAGTTAAACAAAACCCCATACAAAACATGGAATTAGTTAATGCAAAGCATAAAGTAATCCATGTTCATAGTGAAGACTTTTGGCTAGAGTAGATGTAAAGTTTATGTGGACTGTTAACACGTGAGCAGCCAACATAGAGCTGACTATAAGAAAAGCAAGGAGACTTTAGATAAGTCCAATGACCTTAAGAGATTGTCCCTGAGGCTTGTTGATTGACATAGTGAAACTGAGCTTAAGAAGAAATTGCAAACTCTTGAACTGAAATGGCAAATCTGTGTCTAATGGAATCAGTGGGATTCTTAAAATGAATACATTTTCATTTTTATATTTCGCAGTGATTATCATAGCCTTGATAACGTGAGGCTTTATGCTTTTGATGTCTAACCTTGTTCCATTGCACAGTCGTGGAGGGTCCAAGTTTCTCAGCAGCATCCTGAGGATAAGATTGTGCGTGGCATCCCAGGTGGCTGGACACAGATTAGAAACTCAGTTGGAAACTCTACAGTTTCATCCTGATTGACAAGTGTCAAGATCGGAAAGAACTTGCAGTGTCAGGCAACATTTTAGCAGATCCAGATTGATTTTGTCGACTTCATTTTGTGGAGCCAAAATCGCAGACACACACACAACAAGGTGAAGTCTTTGTAGTGGTTCATGGTAGAATATACTTTTGCCTTGAGCTCATCTTTTGTGCAAAGCATCTGCCCACGTGTCAGTTGATCCATGTCGAGCTGTTAGTACAAAGGCAATCTTGTGCTGCCAACGGCAAGCAGCTGCTATGAAAAGTGCTCAGCTGTTAAATTTCCAAACAGACGGGCTCTCATGTTGGTCTTCAGTTCCCGTTTCTTAACATGTTGCCAGAGAACGGAGGTCTTCAAAGAAGCATTTAGCTCATCAGCCTTTGTTCCTTTTGGGATGATAGGAAGGCTCTGTCGAAAATCTCATGTAAGTACCACTCCAATGAGAATGTCAATGCCTCTGATGTCCTTCAAAGTCTTGTCAACAATTTCCAGCATCATGCGATGTGACATGGTGCACTCGTCGCAGACAATGAGCCGTGTTTGTTGCAAAACCTTGGCTATGGCTAATTCCTTGAAAAGTTGCATATTAGAGAATCTGTTTTAACCAAGTTCAAAGGAACCTTAAAAGCTGAATGTGCAGTCCTGCCTCCAGTAAGTAATGTCGCTGCAATGCCAGAAGATGCTACACCAAGAGATATGCAGTGCTGCCTGGTCTTTGCAAGAAGAAGTTGATCAGAAAGGTTTTCCCTGTGCCTCCAGGAGCATTAAGAAGGAAAAGTTAATTGTTAAACCCTCTTTTTTTTCCTATTTTTCATCAATAATTTAACATCTGAGATATGTCTTATGATTAAATGCTCACGGATCCATCTTGAGCTATTCTTTAAGAAAAATCTTTCAGTCTGTCTTCTGACAGCATCAATTATACTGTTGTAAGCAGCTCTTTGGTCATCGAGTAGCTTTGACAAATTTTCAGCAACAAAAGCCTCCAGTTCATTCATCTTTTTTCTATCTTTCTTTTTCTATCTATCTTCTTCTTCTATTACCCCTTTACGTGGTCAGAGAAAGTACAATCCCCCTAAAAAAGAGAGAGAGAGAATGTGTACGGGGGAGGGAGACGGTAAAGGCGTTATATCTCCACCATGACCTTGACCACTGATCAATTTGACCTGTCTAAAACCTTCCGCAGGCAAATTCCGAATACAGAAATATCAACCTGTATTGCCATGCAAAATTTCATGAAGATTGGTCAAGCCATTTTGGGATGCATAGCGAATACACAGACAGACATAAATACTTAAAGAGAATTTGTTCATATTGGCTTAATGCGGAAATGTTTCCCAATCATTAAATAAGCAGATTAGTTTAAATAGTTTTTTGACCGCTAGGGTGTGTAGTTAAGCATAAAAATTGCTGCAATTTCATCATTGGGCTGATTTTCTTCGAAAAACAGAACGATGGTGCCCAATTGAGCGATAACAGAAATCACAAATCCACAATAATCACTTTTAATGCCTCAGATATACATTTCGGGGTCTACGCTCCCTTCATCAGTTGACTCACTGATGAAGGGAGCGTAGCACTTGAAATTAGCACAGATTATCCATTAGCCATATCCAGCAGATTATCCAATGAAAAATGAGAATCCGTTATTTGCACATTTTATGACTGAAAAAATTTCCGCATTACGCCAATATGAAAATGTTAAAATATCATTATTATCTATTCATTAAAAAAAAGTTATCAGATCTCAAAGTGAGTAAGTTTTTTTTGGGCCACCCTGTATTAAATAAACAACTTGCAAATAAAATTTGGTTTTCCCTTATACACACTGAAGTACTAAAAGTCAAGGGATACCAATACAATATTGTGAAGGGCCTCCTGTTGCCTGGCGAAGTGGAGAAACTTGACGTGCCATGGATTTTACCAGTCAGTGGAAGTCTTTTAAAGAGATGTTCAGTCATGGAATCTCAATAGTCGCCCATAATTGCGTGAATGTTGGAGGTGCAGAGTCTTGTGATCGAATGGATCGTCTGATAATATCTCAAATATGTTCGAAGGGGTTCATGTCTGGCGATCTAGATGCCAATTCATTCGTTGGAGTAATTCAGAATGCTCCTAAAACCAATCGCGAGTTATGTTGGCCTATTGGAAAAATCCCATCACGTTTAGGTATACATGAAGGCCATGATAGGCTGCAAATGGTCACCAAGCAGCTAGACACAACGATTCCAAGGCAATGGTAAGTTCAATTTTGATCAGAGTACCCAAACCCTGCCATATAAACACGCCCCACACCCTGATGACATATAATGCCCAAACCCTGCCATGTGAAAAAGCCACCACCAGCTTGCATATTGCCTTCCTGACAACTTCGGTTCTTGGCCTCATCAGTCTGCGCCACACTTGAAACCTACCATCAACTTGAATCGTGACTCATGGGACCAAGTTATGTTTCCAGTCATCTCAGGTTCAATGAATACGCTCACGAACCCCAGCGAAGCGCAGCCTCCGAAGGCACTCTTGTGGATCTTATGCTGCCATCCCATTTCGCTGCATTACCTTCTAGGCATGTTTCTAGTATGCCCCTCATTGAATGTGGCTATTAATTGACATAGTGACGTGTGTCTACTACGAAGGACAATTCTGCTCAGATGTCGCTGGCCACAAGCATTTAGTATACGTGTTCGACCACTGCGCTGTCCATGGTGGGAGGTAATGCCTGAAATGATGTACTCCTTCTACGCCCTTGACATTGCGGATCGAGGAATGTTGAATGCCCGCAGCACTTCTAAAATGTGAAATAATTTAATGAAATACAGTAATCGAGAATTCATAATTACAAATGAAATGAAAAAGCAAAAATAATCGATTTTTTTGAAGCGCCTAGAAATACGTGATATTGACTCTCGGACTGCTCCAGTGTTCCAAATGGGCAAACTAACCGGTCAACCATATGTAGATGAGGTGTGTAAGCCCATCGTCATCCTCTTCATAGCTACCATCCAGATGGTTGTTTCCAGCTTAAGGCGGTGTGTCATATCGGTTCTAGGACTATTACACCCTGGACAACTGCCTCCCGAACAATTACCCCCCAGAATTCCCCCGACAATTGCTCTAATTTAATAAAATGTTTTAAAACTTAATTTTTTTTAATATTGGTCGTTTTATAAGGGTAGCCTATGTTTTCGTTTCCCCAATTCAAATTTTTTTGTTGAAATCGAACTAAAAACTCATAATTCGAAAAGATATGTTGAATTTTGAAAAAAAAAATCCATCTGTACATACGTGATCAAATTGTGCAGCTAACTCTTTCAAAACGGCAAATAGCAGAAGTAAATGAAATTAATTAGGTTAAAAGGTTTAATTAAACTGTTCGTTAACGTATTTTTATGAAAATTGGTTAAAACCTTTTAGAGATATTATTTTTTTTCCTAAAGAAATGGCTGTAGCATTAATATTAGTGAATTGAAGTCGAATAATTTTTGTAAATAAATATTTTTGATATTCATGATTTAAAAATTGCATTCAGCTCTTTTGAAAAATAAAACAGACAAAAAATTTAGAAAATAATATGTGGCATATTTATTATCTAACTTAATCTGTGTTTCTTTGAATAAAAATAAATATTTGTTACAATTTAATTTTTAAAAAAAAATCACTTAATATAAGTCAATAGTAGTTTCGAAATTTTTTCGTTACTTTGTTATTTATCTACGGATAATTGAATTTATTTTATAATTTATGTTATTACAAACATTTCCTGCAAGAAGTTGACAATTTTTTTGTTGTTAATGTCTGACTTGATTTACTTGATATTTAGTTTTAATTTTATTGTTTATACTATGGGATCCGGGCGTTGATCAGTGAAATTGGCGTGTAACAGGACCAACACATTAAGCAATCATAACCACCTCCAATTGAGACAACCAAGAGTAGATGATCATGATTGAACATAGAGTTTTAATACTACGAAACCTGGAATGGAGCCGCATTTCGTATCGTCAATGGGAAGTCAGCTCAATACATGACCCCCATAAAAGATATGCATTTATTCCGGAAACTATACCGCGAAGCAAGCCGGTAGATATCACCCGCCTGCCTGGTAAGATAATTGTGTCTGTCCTGATTGAGTCGTATCTCTAAAGGTGCAGATATCATTAACATCGAGTTAAGGGATTAATTGGTGCTAAAAACAATAACTCCTCCTAGCACCTGATTGTCGGATGATTCTTCTGTAAATAAAGTAACACTTATTGACTTTAGGCAGCAGGGAAGGGCCGTACTGAGCAATACCTTCACGGCTCACCTCACCTTCCTCCCTACTCTGGTTTGAACAAGGTTACAAAATGAAGCCCGTTTTCTGTAGATCCAGATATCAATTCAATTTCCATAAAAGAGTTCAATTTCGGAAACTTTCCTTTGATCATTAAAATAATAATTAGAAAATTATAGTGATGGTTATAAGTCCAATAAATCGATCAAACTGCACAACTTAATATAAGCACAATGTTAAAATTCAATGGCCAGTTGAATAGCCTTCACAAAAGCAGTTATTATTTATAACTTGAAATAATTTTATTAACATGAGGGGTGTCCCTGTTTTTGATGAATTTTACAAAATTACAATACTCATTTCCAAAAAAGTTGGGACAGTGCAAAATATATAGAAAAAACAAAAAGGGATGATGTAACAAAACTTTCTCGCGAATACAAAATAGCAGATACGTTTATGAAATGACATAAATATACTGTGTGCACCAAAACATTTTGTATCGTGGCCGGGACGTTCATTTTGAATGGTGGGGTTGCAACACGTTCCAAAATAGTAGGGACATACGTTGTAGAAAGCGCCGTTAGTAGTGGAACCTTCCGAATTGTTCGGGAATAATCTAGAATGATGACGTCGTACTACATTCCGTATAAATAACAGTTGCCATCCGTCGTTCAGATAACTTATTCGGAACGATGGGTCAAGGCAAGCCAGTTAGCGAAGATCTTCGTGTTCGAATCATTAAAGAATTCACAAACAACGTTTCTCAGCGTGCAATAGCCAGAAGATTTAACCTGTCATCATCTACAGTACATAATATTATCAAGCGCTACCGAGATAGTGGTGAGATCACAGTTCGGAAAGGCCAAGGTAAAAAACCTATTCTGAATGCTCGAGCTCTTCGGATCCTCCGACGTCACTGCGTCACGCATAGGAATGCTGCGATTACGGACATAGCCACGTGGGCCCGCGATTTTTTCGGGAAGTCATTATCGTTGAATACTGTACGCCGGTGCATCCACAAATGCAAACTTAAGTTATACTGTGCACAACGGAAGCCATACATCAACAAACGACAGCAACGTCGCCGTCTGATATGGGCTCGAGCCCATCGCAATTGGTCCCAAGCACGCTGGAAGAACATATTGTGGTCCGATGAATCAACCTTTACGATTGTTTACCGAAATAATGGACGCCGTGCACTCCGGACCAAAGACGAAAAGGATATTCCCGCGTGCTATAGGCGTTCGGTACAGAAACCACCGTCTGTCATGGTCTGGGGCTGTATTAGTGGCCATGGAATGGGAGACTTGCACATCTGCAATGGCACCGTCAATGCTGAAGCGTATATACAGATCCTGGAACAAGCTATGATGCCATCTAAGAGGCGCCTGTTTGGACGACGTCAGTGTATATTTCAACAAGACAACGCCAGACCGCATGCAGCGCGCATAACTTCTGCATGGCTACGTCGGCAGCGCATTCGTATGTTGGATTGGCCCCCAGGCAGCCCGGATCTGTCGCCTATAGAAAACGTTTGGCGTATTATTAAACGAAAACTACGACAGCGACGACCCCGGACAGTTGAACAGCTGAAAACCTATATCCAACAGGAATGGGACAGAATTCCGGTTACGGTGTTAGAAAGATTGGTGTCATCGATGCCCAGAAGATTACAGTGTGTCATCAAGAGGAGAGGTGACGCCACACCATGGTAAACGCCGTGCTGTCCCAACTTTTTTGAGTGTGTTGCACGTGCCAACACCTGTATCTTTCTTTAAGCATATAAGATATGTGATCCCATGCCTAATTTATCGTTTATGTATTGTAATGCGTTGAAATAAACGGCAATACAATAATCCAAACAAATGTGTTGGAGTTCTTCTTATATGTTGCACTGTCCCAACTTTTTTGGAAATGAGTATTGTATATACCCCTCTCGCGTTGCCTGAAAAAATTTCTAGTTACTGTGAAATTAGCAAGAAATTGACTTGATCACATGATATGTTCAAAACAAATCTTCGCGTATACAGGGTGTCCCATAAGTCGTAGTGGTTAATTTAATGGTATGCATATTCAATAGCAAGTAACAACAAACTCCCTACGAACATAGGTCGAACAACGCACCGTTTCCGAGAAATGATGATGATGATACGTAAAGAAATTTAACCACTTCCCCTTGCCATGTAAATGGAATGCCCTGTTCATGTAAGTGGAAGGAAGTAGATCTGGCTGATTCGTTGCCTGGACTGTGTTTGAGTGAGACTACATGACTGCAGCAGGTTACAGCAATGCCGAGTTGGCGGATAAGTATTTCACGTACGGTCAGGCAAATGAGAATGCAGCAGACGCGGCGCGTCTTTACAGAGACACGTACCCAAACCGACGACAACCTGATCGTCGCATGTTCATCCGTCATTACCAGCGTTTACGTGACACAGGTACATTTAACATCACCCCCCGCGAATGATGTCCGCGAACCGTTGGGGCTGCTGAAAACCTTTGAGAACATGCGAGAGAATGCTGGTCTTTGCGAACGTTTGCGTGCCTCTTTGAGGAGAAGAGCTGAAGCATGCTGCCGTGATCATGGTGGGCATTTTGAGCATTTGCTATAAGTTCAAGTTACACGAGACACTACCAAAGGAACTCCTGTACGGGTTGTTGTTCCATTTGTCAATAAAGTCATTCTTTCTCGGAAACGGGGCGTTGTTCGACCTATGTTCATAGGGAGTTTTTTATTCCTTGCTATTTTATATGCATACCATTAAATTTACAACCACGACTTACGGGACACCCTGTATTTTCCTCAATATTACACAGTCCGCCCCCTTTAATGTGACCACCCCCTACGTTCAACATCAGCGGAAAATGGTTACGTCTAGAAGGTACGTACCAGTACCAGAGGTGGGGGGGGGTATAGGAAGGGTGTCAGAGGGAAGCAGAAAACATTGCAATTGTTGGAGTCATGGCGAAACGTAGCGATTTATCCGACCGGCATGATCAACGGCTTCCGAGCCTAGGGTGTCGTATTTCCGAAACTGCTAGTTTTATGAACTATCCGCGTGCCGCCGTGGTGAAAGTGTATGGTGCATGGCAGAATGGCAATATTCAAAATCAGCGACGTGCCATGGGCCATACATGACAGAGGTGAACGACGGCTACAAGCGAAACAGACTTGCAACCGTGGACCAACTGACCTCCCTGATGAACCAGGGGGCTACCAAACATGTATCCTGAACCACAGTTCAGCGAACGTTGCTGCATATGGGGCTCGCAGCAGACGGCTGGTTCGTGCATTAATGCTGACGACTGTTCACCGGCAACAAAGACGGCAACTGGACAGCAACAGAGTAGCGAAAGGGGGCTTTTTCCGATGAATCGCGGTTTATGCTCCATCGGACAGATGGGCGATAGCGTGTACGGCTTACAGCGTCAGAAAACAAACACCCTGCAACACGCGCCTCAAGGGCCCAGGCCGGACGAGGCAGCATTTTGGTTTGGGGAATGTTTTCATGGCATTTCCTGGGTGCACTCATCATTGTGGACGGCACCATGGATCAATGGAAGTACGCGTATGTCCTTTCGGACCATGTCCATCCCTACATGCATGTTGTGTTTCCTCAGCACGACGGCATCTTTCAGCAGGACAATGCGACGTGCCATATAGCGCGCAGTGTCCGTGCGTGGTTTGAAGAGCACGAGGATGTGTTTAAGGTACTCCCCTGGCCCCAAAACTTCCCGGATTTAAACCTCATAGAGCATCTGTGGGACCATCTAGTTCGGTTTGATCGCGCCATAGATCCTCCATCACGCAACCTACGGCAGCTCGCCACAAAACTGGAGTCGGCATTGCTTCCCATCCCTGTCAATACCTTCCAGGACCTTATTGACTCTTCCTGCCCGTCTCGCCGCCGTCCGCGCCGCGAAAGGTGGTTATTCTGGCTACTGACAAGTGGTCACATTGTGAGTGGACTGTGTATGTCAGTTGCAAATGCTAATTGAATTGCAGAGATGCAGTTATCCTAGTGGGCAGTTGTCGGGGGCAATTGTCGTAGGATTTGAAGCCCCACATCCTAACACCAGGTGAAACCTCTGTTTTGCGTTGGGTTTCCACATGGCCCCGGCCGTTATGCAAGCAGTCCACCGCTCCATCCGTGACATCAACAGATCTGGGGCTGCTGACAGATTTATGAAGCTGATGGAAAAAGGTCATAGACAATGCTGGGAACTCTATTGATGGTTTATAAAAGGGAATCTGTGGTACGTCTTTCCTGCTCTAATCTTCATCATTGTGCTCATTATTAAACATCCAACCTTCGTTTAAATAATGGATTTATAATTTAATTAATTCTAAAATAGTTAAATTTAAAATTGAGATGAAATATGGCAAGCGAGTTTTCTTAAACCTTTATAAAAACTGAAATACATGTATTGATTTATTTAGCTCTTATAAAGGAAGCCAGAAGTTACAATGGGATAGAATTTTATTAACGAAAGAATATGATGCGCAAGTGGCCCCAGATTCTTCTGAAGGCGAAGGTACGCAACAATGCATTTTTGAAATGTTTTGCATGAAAGTTTACATTAAAATTTGTCGATTTGTATCATATTTTTCATTTTATTATTTTGAGCAGATGTTTGCTTTTTATCAGTTTTACATGCTACTTTTTTTTTTTTTACCTTTTATAAAGATTTTTTGGGCTATTTCATTAATTATGACAGAGTCTGATATAAATAAAAATAAAATCTTGTAATCATTCCAAGGAGGAGCTTTAGCAGTGTGTAACGTAACTATCAGTGGGGAAAAGTGTGGGATTTGAAAAATGTAGCAAAGTAAGCTAAATGAAAATTAGTTTTATTGATATTCTTAAAAATTCAAAATATTTCAAATGAAAATGCGTAAATAACCATTAGATGCTTTTTCGCGCACTAAAGGATTACAATAACCGCCTAGCTCTAAAAGGATAAAATTAAACTTTAAACAAAACTTCCAGTTTAAGTTAACGGCAGTGACTATATTGAAAACTACAAAAATTGAAATTCGACACAAACCCTGGCGTAAAAACTAGCCATTCAGAAAATTAAAGTTAACTGTAATTAGCATACAAATCCTGGACATATTATTCTAGCTTATCCTAGATTCCAATCAGAATGAAATTCCATTTTTAATAAAAGTCAATAACGAATTAATAATTCAAGGAAACGGCTGCTCAGCAACCGTCCTGGTCCATCAAATAATGTCTTCAAGTTTTAACATTAAATTCGATCAAAGCAGGATACTTCAGTCAATTAATTGCTTTACAAAATATATTACAGTATTCGCTATAACGCCGATTACTTTCTATTTCAGACGTCTAGCTTGATGCACACGAATCTGGCGCAAAATTATCATTTACTTCTGCGGCCTTCTCACGTACTCCACTATATAACGGTGACCCCGTCGTGTGACCCTTTTGTCGGGAGGATTACTGGAACCCGAATATTGAACTGGTCGTCTGGAACGAGCGACGCAGTGGGAATTTCTATCAGGGTAGATAAAATAAATGCAAGAATTAATAACTGGCAATACGCATACCATACAACATATAATTAGACATTATGTAAAACTACACAAATTGGAAAATTCTAATTTCGCGCTGATAGTGAACAACTCACTGTAAGGAAATAAATTAAGAGCTTCGCAACGCGCTACGCAATTTTCACCGGTGATATGCGCGCTTACGCTGCTACCTCTTTTACTCAGGAATTTCTCCTGCTCCAACGCAGGTACGGAAAGCAATTCAGTTTTGCTTATTGCTTCTCCGTTTGGGCTGACGCCTTCTCCAACTTCGTTCGTCTCTCCTCGGAAAATCCAATCGTCCTCGGGCCTCTGTTGCCTCTCTATGTTCGAGACATTCGCACCCTTTACCAACGACGCAGCTGCTACTCCTTTCCTCTCGTGGAAAAGCTTCACAACTTCCTTTTGAGACGGCGTGTTACCTTGCTTATCGAGCAATGCAACTCTATCGTGCGAAAACTCCGGTGGCTTCAACTGCCCTTCCCCTTGGGGCGCTCGGTTCCCGCGGAACACACGGCAGCGTAGCCTGTTCACGGCTTTTCTCTTAGTATAAGAAGTAAATTCTCTTACCTGCTGTTCGCATGCCCGCCTAGAAGCACCCGTTGTCTCCGAGTTCCCGGGAAGCGCGTCTAAACACCGACGTTCACGATTTTCGTCCTTACGCATCGAAAACCTAACTTGTTCTCCCCTTCTCTCTCTCTCTCTCTCTCTCTCTTCCTTTCCACGACTCCTCTTCACATTCTCTCTCTTTCCTGTTGGTTCTTTCCTCGTCTCTCCTCTAACCACCTTCATCTCGCTATAGTGACTAGAAGCGAGCGTTCAAATCTGATTCCTCGAATGATGATGCCACCAGATGGCAGCTACATCAACATTGTAGCTAAGCAGCCAGAGCTTTACATCCATAAGGCCCCATTAATTTCTTCGTAAAATTAATAAATTTGATTTATTATTTCATTTTCATTCCAGAACATAAATAATATATCATTTTAATAATATTTCGACCCCCCCCCTCTTTGCTTTTAATTTACAGATGATTTTGCAGTACTTTTTAATTTCCAATGATTTTATTCCTTTTCAGTTATCTTTGATATTAAAAATTTAATAGAGTAATATACGACCGTTTCACACTAAATTATTTTCTTTATTTATTTTCGATTTCTTCATCTGATTTTAGTTTTGCAATAAAATAGCAGCCCTCCCCTCTTACTGTTGCATTATAAAATTTCAAGAACCACTTTACTGTTTATATTTATGTATTTTTTCTTTATTTAAAATCTAAGAAAAACAGAATAATTTTTAAAAATTCCTTATTTTTAAATAATAAAATGCAACCAAAGCAGCTTTAAATACAAATTTATTATATAACACTTTTACTGTACTTTTATTATATAACACTTTTATTTACATCTACGTAGCTTTATTAACTTCATTTTTCCCGTTTTATTGATTTTGAATTATTGATTCCTTTTACAAAGAAATGCAATCGCATGATTATATAGAACTGTATAATTTTGTGAGTAATTAAACCTCTGTGCTCCTCACATCCAATAAGGAATTCTGATTTAATAGTATTTCTTAAAGATAAAATTATATTTGAAAATGTATCTCTATGAATTTCATTTAAGCTGAAAGTTAAGGTACATTTCTCTTCAAGAATACAAATTAATTTAAAAAGCTTATCATTAGCATATAGTAAACCAGTGCTATTTAATTGATTAGTTAATGATGAAAAATTATGAGCGTGGTCACTTGGTGATGAATGCAGTAAATCATCGGTGCATATAGAACAGCTGAATTTTTGTAGCAATTTCCTAGCAACATATCCAGTTATATATCAAATTGAGATTTCTACGTTCATGTACGTTCTGTGTGATCTTTTAATCCATTAAAATTATTCTGAATAATATTGCATGAATCTGACAGGTTACCACTGTCAAGTAGTGAAGCAACTGCAGATTTTATTGTTTCGCTTTTGTTAGCATATGTATTTTTGGGACTTAATAGTGCATTTAGCATTTCAGATGATGAATTTACATGGATCGATGGTTTAGCAAGATTATAGAAACTGAGGCATTCAACGATTGTTAAAAATTCAGCAGATGCTGGGTGGTCATTGCAACCTTTGCTTTGCCGGATGATACCAAATAAGTTCTAAAAAATGCGAAAAAAACTGCATTGTAAAACAAATATAAAATAAATTGCAATGTAAACAGAGCTTATTTGAAACTTCCAATGAATCTTGGCTGAGGCGTGATGTCATAATGTAGGTCATATTACAAGATTTAGAAAAATATTCCATCATGTGGAGTGTACTGGTTATTGTGACTCGAAATCCTTCTGCTGTCGTTTTGCTATTAAAACCTCCTTTGTTTTTCTAAGCACAATTTTCCCATTTATTCAGATAATCCAAACATTCTAATAAAATCTAATTAAGGAACAAAAAAAGACAACAATCATATACTGTAATACTTTATTAATCTTCAAATTCAGTTAAAAAAAATCTACTTATTTACAAACTACAGTATTATAAAAAATATAAATCGATGTGAAATCAACCTCTAAACATACCCTAGAGCCTTCGGAATCAGGTCTCAGTGCATTCTTTGGAGTACGCGATGTCATAATATTAATTACATTTTTAATTCTGCAAATAAATTTTTCTGTTGCTTCAGTGTTTCCGTATTGCTGGATAATTTTTTCTCTATATAGAAAAAGCCCTTCTAACACCTCATCACTGAATAGCTAGAGAAAAGAATTGCGTAATGTAAGTAAAGTTTAAACTAAATATATAAAAAATAACTTTACACGCTTACACAATTGAAAAAATATTTGATATTAAACTTTAATCAATATTCTACAATTATAATTAGGTTTTTGCAATAAATGATTAGTTTCTATTTCCATAAATAGAACTATAGAGTGATCCTACCTGGAATGCATAATTCACTTTCATTTTTTCGAAGCTATTGGGGTATAAATGCTGATTTTGGATTTTTGGCATAGATTTTAAAGTGACATTACTGCTATCTTGCTTCCAGGCAGAGTTAATGTGAATTAATTTTGCTTCACCTTCAGGTGTCTGAAATAAATGAAATTTCATTTTTTGACGTATCCCAAACATCAAACATAAAATTCTTGCAGAAACCATTTCTGAATTACCCAAAAATCAGTTTTCATAAAACTATTTCTGAGACATTTTAAGAGATGAGAAAAGTCTGATATGAAATATAAAAGTCTTCTTGGATCAGTTGGATGTGAAGCTTTACATTTAACATTGGAAGAAGATTCACTGATGCCAAAATTTTTCCACATAGCCCTATTCCAGGATGCACCATCACAAGTGATAAAATCGACAATTAATCCCGAATTTTCGAGTAGAATAACAGCTTCTATAATTATTTAGATAAGATATTGCCTGAAATATTAGAATGAGTTTCAAAAGCTGCGATAATTTGTCGCCAATCTCCATCAAAAGGTTGAAATAAGAACACGAGTCCATGATCACAAGGTTGATTTTTCATACTTTCAGGAGTGAAATCTCCCAAATCAACAAACCCTTCAATTTCTCCAGAAGAAGATAATTTAAAATTTTCTAAAAGTTTCATTTCGTCAATGATTATGCCTCCATGCCTAAAAAGATTATCCATTGAAGATGTTTTTTCTTTTATACCATTCAGCATAGTCATGTTAAATCCAAAGCCACTCCGATAATGTTGCAAATAATTGAAAATACATTTTCTGCTAGATAATTGTAAGATTTTATTTATTCGAATATGCTCATACAAACGTGGACTTTTCATCCGCATTATTATGCATTCTAAAAGTCAATCCTGTTAATATCGCATACTAGACGATGATTTAAATTTCGATGCTTGTATGCAATGTAAAATGGCTAACTTCTGTTTAGGAGGAAATGTTTTTAGCCTCTCAGCAATAAACTCTTCCTTGATTTTTGAATTTTCCATCTGCATAGTTTCCAAATTTTGTTGCAGAGTACTTACTTTATGTTGCATTCTTTTTGTTTTTAGCCTTAGAACTTTATTTTTGTTTTGTCCACGCAAATAATTTAAGGCTGATTCGTCTTTATGTCGAGATCTTGATTTCTCATTAAGCAAAAGTTTCTTTGTATATTTGCATTGTAAACAAATATTTTCACCTTGTTTAATTTGCCCAGAACGATTTACTGTATATTTGCCTTCCACGCGTTTGTAATCTTGAAAATATAGGCCGTTTGTTAGCATACAAATACCAGGACACATCTCCTATCCCGCAACATACTTCTGCCAAATCTGCATCCCTTAAAATCTGTTGAGCAGTGCACAATGTGACGGATTCAGAATGTAGTATTCTTACATTTCTGATATAAAAGTCACAAGAAATATTCTCCATATTACCACTCTCCTTAAATATGACGATTTTTTCCATAACAGGAATATTTTCACCAGGAGAAAGAGAACATATAGAAAAAACAATTTTTTCTCTGTATGGACTTATATATTGTAACGCCCAAAATTTTGAGGGTAGGATTAAGTGAAAAAATTGGTCTATTGTTTCATGTTGTGCATCTTGTATTGGTAACTGGTCAATTTCTGAAATTAGGGTATCTTCTTTTTTTCGTTTTGCCTGAACTGTTTGTTCGGTATCACAAACATGCCTTTTCCGATTGTCTCTCTTTTTTGGAGTATGTTTGGTAAAATATTTGGGCAAATTCGGAAATATTGTCGAAATGGCATCTTCAGCTAAAACTGGTTTGCCACGAGGAATCAACACTTTTTCACCATTAACAATATGTTTGTAATGTCTGATGATGAATTGCTCATCAAAATGTTTCGAACAGACTACACTAGTCTTACTTAAGCAGGTATCTGCTCTAGGGATAAGAACATTCCACTTATTAAATAGATTGATGCCCTTAGGAGTTGAAAATAATGATATATTTTCAGATTTACATGATCTGTATCCTGTTTGACACCCTGGAACAAAACAGTGTCTATGCTTCCAATTCTGTTTACTCTGCGCCATGAATGTCTGTAAATAAAAATTAATAAAATAATGTAATTGAGATATGATGTAGACTATATACGTATATAAACACACATTTATTGCACGATTATAAAAAAGAATTAATCTTAATACACATATAAAGGGTGTTTCTAAATGGAAAGACAATAAGTACCTATCGTGATTCTTCACATCAAAGGAGACAAAAAGTTCCTCATGCAAAATGTCGAAAATCCAATTTTTAAGAGTCTAAACACCACGCGAAGCTGAACAATTAAAGCTGGCGGAAAACGTCATTTAATCTCAACAATTGCCACCGTTTTCTCGTGGCATAGCGCAGTTCATTATGTGAAGTGTTGGTGCAAAAAGTTCATAAATGACGTAACGACGCAATTTAAATTTTGATTATTCGACATTTTCGATAAGGAACTTTTTGCTTCTATTGATGCATGGAATCACACTATGTACTTATTGTTCTTCCATTTAGAAACACCATGTATTACGGTTAATTTATTGTATATTAGATTACCCATACAGTACTGGCCTAAACTTTGGACCGTTGTAGATTTCTGTGTTAATGTCTATTTACCAATACAATATTTTATGTGGATGTTGAGAAGGAAGTAAGAAATACTAGGTAACTACAAAAGCTCTTGCCATTTTTATGTTGCCATAAAAGGAAGTGATAGAAGATATGCAGAAGTGAAGACAAATGGAGGTATCGAAACAGATGGTTAGGTGTTGTTTGCTTAATGACTTCAAGGTGGGCTTGTCAGCAGCAGCATCAAGTCGCCGAATGTGTCTTGCGTTTGGGGATGATGCTGTGAATGAACGTATCGCAAGGCATTGGTTCCAGAAATTCAGATCGGGAGAATTTGCCATTTCTGATGAACCCCGTAGTCTAGTGTGTCTGGTGGACTAGATGCCAAATGGTTCACTACGAGTTACTATCAACTGGCCAAACCATCACTGGGGACCTGTACTCCCAGTAGTTGGAATGTGTGCAACAGGCATTGCAACAGAAGGAGCCAGCATTGGTGGATCGCAAAGGGAAACTCTTCCTTCGTGACAATGCCTGGCCACATGTGGCGCGGGTGGCCAGGGAAACCATAGAGCGGCTTGGCTGGGAAGCTTTGCGTCATCCACCTTACTCGCCAGATCTTGCTCCAACGGATGATCACCTTTTCCACTCTCTGGGCAACCATCTTCGTGGAAAATGCTACACCAATGATACAGAACTGCGAAAGGCACTCAAGGACTTCTTTGAGTCCAAGACCGGCAAGTTTTACAGCCAGGGGATTGATCAACTGGAGACACGTTGGCAGAAGGTGCTAGATGCGAATGGGAATTACTTTAGGGACTAGCAATAGGCTACTTTTTGTGTACATCATTTTGTTTTCCGGAATTATAAACGGCAAGAGCTTTTGTGGTTACCTAGTACATTTGCGAGAAAATTTCCGCTATTGTTTTATTTAGTAATGCTGCACACTCTCAACGAAAAAGTAGCCTGGTCAGAAGTTTGGACGATGCCATTCAAATGCAAATTATCTAAACATTATCACAAGATTTCAGAGCGTGTCTGCTCTGACAATCAAGTTACGGGTATCTCAATGCTAACTGAAGATCAGCGATAGCAAATACGAATCCTTATAACAAAGACAATAATTACAACAGACTAGCTGAAATTGCTCACGTCAGCTACCAGAGTCGTCAAAAAACATCAACAGGAAAACAGGGAAAAAGATAGGACGTCCATCTGTGCTGACTAATAGGAACAAGCTGAGGATTAAAAATCACGTAAGACATGAATTTGTATGTGGTCATCTGGTAAATAGCACTGGAATCCAGTCAGACCTACAAATGAAGGCGTTAAGATCAACGATTCGTAAAGAACTGAAATGTCACGATACCCAGTATACATCACTTGTTCAATTTATGAAACTACAGGATCTGCACAGCATTTGTAAATGTAATGGCCATCGTTGAAATGCCGTGCAGAATTATGTTATGGTGCCCATGACTTTACATTGAACACTTTATCTGGATTGACTATAAAGACTTAATTTGTACTCTTAACTGTTTGTAAACAACAAACAATACAAGAGCCATAAGATAAAATAAATAAAAGGCTCTTTGACCACAACAAAGAGCCTTTTATTTATTTTATCTTATTACTTTTATCCACATTTTCTTCCCCTTTTATTTTTTCTGGTGGTTCTGCAATTTTTTGCCAACTCTCGAAAAATCTTTTAAATACAAGAGCCGATTGCAGGGTCGGACTGGCTATCAGAGACCCGGGATGCGGGATACGAAATAATCTCTTGTGAGCTGGAACGGACCAGGGCCAAGGGGGCCTGAGGCAGGGGGGCGGAGACCGGGGTGCATTCGCACCCCTTGGTATATAGCCAGTCTGACACTGGCCGATTGTTCAATTGCAGAGATTGCAATGAGGCTTTTGGGTGATCCGTTCATCGGATTTTGAAAATTGTTTTTGTTTTGTTGCTGATTTGATGCTGGACAAGTTTGTAATTGGGTTTTTTGGTGTATCTCCTACGGTTTAGTAGATACGATATGCATACGTCCTAATTTGCATGTTGACAACACTAAGAGCCACCATGAGAAAGAGCACCCTCAATTTCCTATTCACTCCCTTTATTTGAATTTGCATAACTACTATTTGTATCCAAGATAGATGGGGGGGGGGGTACAGATTTTTGATTCACCCTGTATAGTATAGCTCAAGATAGGTCCGATAGGTTTTGTTTAATGATATCATCTTACCTCAGATGTTAAATGATTGTTGAAAAATAGGAAAGAAAATTCCTGCAGCCTGGATTCGAAGCAGGAAGCCTGCGTATTAAGTAACTGCTCCAACCAAGCCCAAGGGACATGTAAAAATCATAATGCTCTCATGTTCGCAGTGGCGCAATTGGTTATCGCGTCAGCATTATGAGCCGAAGGTTCCTGGTTCGAATCTGGGCTATGAAATTGTTTTTTCTATTTTTCATCAATAATATATAGTAGTTCTGTTTTTATTACCTAACGGAACTTACTTTCTGAATACACCTCGTATTCAAATTAAAATATGAACCCAAATGTAATAAAAACATCTGTTTAATTCTATGTCTGGTCGTTTACTTGATATTATAAAAGCAGAAGGTGTTCAAATTCAATATTACTGACTATATTGTTTCTTGATGATTGATTTTTTTTGCAGTCATTATGTGTTGATGGTCCAAAGTTATGACCACCCTTATTGCTCTTTATGTTATTGACTCTTGACATAACCGTTTTGATATAAACCAACATTTTGATAAATATTTTCGATAGTCCGAATTTTTGGCCAGTACTATATATATCTTACTATTTTTTAAAATAATAAGAATTTTTTTTTCAAACCTATTAACCTAAAAAACCTGATATTTAAATTTATTATCATCAAAAAAAAAGTAATTTCGTTGTTAATCGTGTGATAAATGAATTTTATATGAAAAAGACATTCTCTTTGTATATCTATATAATTTTCAATATTGTGCATTTCACATATGAAACCGTTCGAACTAGAGGGGCGACCGCCTCATTTCTTTAATTTTTTAGTTTCTCTTGAGATATCTATGAAAATTCATTTTCTATCATTTGTGAGGTGGCCAGCTGTGTATAGCATTGTTATTAGATTTTATGTTTATATTTTATTAAGACTTATTTTAGCAGTTCTATATTTAATGCTTAATTACACAAAATTCCATTTCTCTAGCTCGGAAGGGCTCATATTCCATGCTTTATCTTATAAGGGATGGATACCTTCATCCATCTCTGATCTTTTATTTCAACTTATCTAAAACAGCAGTTTTTTTTCATTTATTTTAACGTTAAAGAGTATCCTCAAGTATTGTTGAAGACAATTACTTAAAAATATACTAAATTTTTATAAATAAACTTAAATCACCGGTAATGTAGCTGAAGAAAACCTCCGTCATCCTATCTGATCTCCCGCGTAACTCGCATCTATGTCGATTACAGCGCCACCGCTACTATCATCAAATCGGGAATCAACCGCGTAGCATTGCGAGTAGTAGCCGTTGCCACACTATTCTTCTAGCCACTAAAATCTCGCCAATCTCTCCAAATGTTTTCCGTTTTTCTTTCTTAATAGGCGCATTCGGCGGCACACAGATCTGGCTCAGATCTGAGAGAACTGTCACGTGGTATCTGACTGCTTTTCTGAGAAATGGCTTTACCGACTTTACAAAGATTGAGAAGAAACGGCGGTTTTACTAATTTTAGTGTACATGAAATAAAAATCTGCATCGAATGAACAACTCAGCATGATTAATATTCGATCGCGAGAAGAGTATACCATAAGGCCAGGGAGGAAAGTATACCATAAGGCCAGGGAGGCCACTGGACATCGCCATGATTTGGCGCTCGTAGCTTTTTTCATAGCTTCGCATCGCAGTGAGCGTCGCCACATTCTATCTGAGCACTCAGAAAAAGAAAAGCTTGCTGAGCGTCTGAGCTCAGAATCTGACAGATTCGTTGCGTGCCGAACACGTTTTCTTCTCAGGCGGAAGTACCAAAGTGCTCGCCGAACGCTGCTCTCTCAGATCTGAGCGCCGCCGAATGCGCCTGTTACTTAGCGCTCTATCCTTTGGACTTCGCTTCTCTTCCCTCGTCTGCTTTCGCACTCTTTTCTGTGCCTGCCTCCTCTCACACGAACTAGGATTTGGGAGGTTTTTAATTTAACTCCTCCTAAATCTTGTGACACAGTGAAGCAGAAATACATTTATACGTTTATTAAAAGGAAATCAATCCCCGCCTCCCGAGTAGGATAAGGCAAGTCATTTATTTTTACCCCTTTATCTGCATTTTTTACCTCTCCCCAAGTTTTTTTTAATCAATAAATTGCTTTTCTCGAATGTAATATGTAAAAAATGTAAAATAACTCGTATCTTCTTTCCTTTCTCATCATTTCCGAACGTATGATATATCACATGCCATATGTTGCCTTAATTCTAAGGACCAAGTGACTGCCACCCCCGCAAATCCGATCCCACTGGAACAATTGGGCCTAAACTTCATAGTAATGTAGATCTTGCCTAGGTGAATCTGGATTCTGGATTTTAGGCCTTTACGTACCTAAATAACACATAGATATGTTGCCCTCTCTGAATCCCACCCCCGTAATTCCGACCCCCGTATACCAATCAAAACCAAACTAAATAGTGCAGATGGACATGCCCATAGTAAACTACATTCCGAATTTCAACCTTCTAACTCAAAAAAATGTAGAAATTATGAAGGGGACGGACTGACATTATAAAACCAATAAGTAGCTCCATTCTTATTCTATTTACGAGGGTCAGTCAAATGAAAACCGGAAATATTTTTTTACAGCTCCTTTATTACAGACAGAGTTGGTACACTATTTTTCAATGTAGTCCCCATCTTTTCGATGCATTTCCGCCACCGAGTCGGGAGGCATGGATACATCGGGAAAAAAAATCTTCATATAATGGAAATCTTACTTATAGGAATCTGCATATCTAATTTCACTCCTTTATATGCATAGATACAACTAGACCTTTTGGTCCCCTCTAATTTTTATCCCCAAAACTCCGACCTTAGTAGGCTAATCAAAACCAAACAAAAAAGGTGCACATGCCCATAGTAAGCTACATTCCGAATTTCAACCTTCTACCTCAAAAAATGTAGAAATGATGAAGGGTGAATCAAATCGTGTGTAAAATAAAACCAATAAGTAGCTCCATTTTTCCGCTACTTAATAATAAGCTTATAGATTATGAGCACTTGAGCAATCACGCGTCGACAAAGCGATTTCACGTGCGCGCGCCGATGTCAATAATGCTTAAAAGATGAATAGAAAGTAACAATATATTCCTTCTTGACAAATCGATTGTTATATGACATGCCAGTATCTTTGAATTCTTTACACTCACTGTTTTAGCACGTGAATTCGACTTGAAGGGGTCCACGAAAAATTCTGAAAAGTTGATACGGCCGAGCTAATACTTTGATGGTCATATTTCTGAAAACAGAATTAGAAAAAGTTAATCCGTTTTCAAGTTATTGTGCAAACGGCGGACGGCCGGCCGGATAAACGTACAGACCAAGGGCGCATTCTTATATAAGTAGCTTTTATGCTAAAGCTCCTAATAACAGTAGCAGCCGTTTTATTCAGAAATAATATTTAAGTGAAAAAGGATTTTTTTTCAACCCGTACTTTCAATATAATAAATAATATCTCTTTTATTAATGATTTCAATAAAAATTGCTGATCAGACTGTCTTTTTCATCGGCTGCAAAAGCGATCCTATCCAACACCGCTCAGGGTTGTGTTGTCCTATCGCATGCTTCAAGCCGATGATAACAATGCTTAATTGTTTATCAATACAGGATGTATTCATTCATCAACAATAATCACACATCGGTAAAGTTAATTGTTTGCTGTAGAACCAATCAAATAAGCGGAAACTGTTCCTAAACGTTCGCTCCGTATGGAGGGAAAAGAAAATAATCACAGATGAGCAAAACGAAAAATGAAGCAATGAAACGATGAGCAATTTTATTTTATTGAAAATAATACACGAAAGTATAAAGGAAAATTTGATAACGCGATTACGAAGAACTATGGGATGACTTAGGAAGGAAATTGAATTCTTGCGTCGGAGCAAAAAATCAAATAGGGAATGGAAAATATGGTTAATTTGCACAATCCGCACGCAATCGCGCGACGAAGGTAAGTGAAATGATGTTTTAAAGCCATCCCCCCCCCCCTCTAACCAGCTGATATATAACTTCTTTTCTATTTGGTTACGAGTAAAAGGCTAAATTAATAAAAATGTCATTTACCTTGGTCGCGTGATTAGACATCGCGCGCTTGTGCAGATAGTGCAAATTATTCCTCTGTTTTGTAGGCTTAATGCTGTTCTTCGAGTTTGATCCCCTAAAATCGGTCGAAGGTTGTCTATCAAAATTTTTGCCAAATCTTTTGGTAGTCGAAATAAGTGACGAAAATGTTCATCATGAAGTTCGAATGCATCAATACGCGTTTGTAAAGCTCGTTGCCTCCTCACACAACGCCTTTCCGTTGATTCCAATGTTCCGATAGAATGTAGAATAGCGAATACGTCAGCCATGTTTTTTCTTTTTTTTTTGTGCGTTGCTATCTCACAAGGTCTACTCACATGAGTTGACAACTCACATGAGGAGAAGGAAAAGCACAGGAGTTAATTTTCTGTCTGAACATTCGTGTTTGTACCACGTGACACTCATGTGAGTTGTCAACACGAAAATTTCGAGAATAGGACCCCAGGACTCCTTACCAGTTGTTTTTTATCTGCAAGACAATGCCAGACCACCCACAGCCAAACTGACTATTGAGTCATTGAAGGAACTCAAATGGGACATCTTACCACATTCTCCATACAGCCTGGATCTCTCCCCTTGCGACTATCGTCTTTTTGGACCATTGAAAAAGGCTGTCCTGACGTGGTTTCGACATGAGCCTGAAGATCTCTACAGAACCTGTATCCAAATGCTCCCAGAAGGCTGGAAAAAATGTGTAAAAAAACAAAAAGACCTCGTTCAGCAATGACTGGTATGTGTGTGTGTGTGTCTGTGTGTTTTCCTGATTTTATAAAAAGAACGCCTCTTGTAGTAATGCAGGACTCTGGTGAAAAATAATATCTAGTCATTGATAATACGAGTTTATGTGCGAAAATATTTTCGCACGGATTCTGCTAGTCTTTTCCAGTTTCTAGGAGACACAACTACCGCATATTATTTGATATGTATTTTCATGATACTGTATACGCATTTCTTTCATGAACTGCAAATTTCGGTCGATCGGATGCTTCCTTCCTGGTGTTGCAAATATACTGGTCAGCAGGTACATTGGTTGGTTTGGTTGGTTTATTGGAAATTTAGACGTCGCTTACTAAGGTCATTTTATGCCTTTTACACAAGTCATATCTGTACGCAGACCGGGACAAACACAAACATCCCATGCCCACGATGGGATTCGAACCCACAACCAAGCGGACTCGAGAACTAGAAAGCCTACGCCCTACACCTCTCGGCCACCTGGCCGGCCAGTGTACATTGTCCCTTTTCCAGCATATACAGGGTGTTTCTGAATGGTCTGTATAAACTTTCAAGATCTGTTCCAAGAACCAAAACAAAAATAAAATGTCTTATGAAATGGGGTCGAAAACGTTTTTTTCTAGAGTTATATCGGTTTGAAGGTGTCCTGTAGTAGAAGAAGAGTTACAACAATTCAAAGAACAATCTGAAGAAAATTGTGCTCTCTTCAACACCAAATTCGAAACTTCTTGGAGCACTGTTGTTAGTATTTGCTATGGTCTTGTTATACCATAGAAATAAATCACAGTTTGCAACTTCTATACGCTTTAACGAAATTTACTCTACTACCTTCAAACCGTTATAATTCTAGAAAAGAAGCGTATAGAACCCCTTGTGCATATCACATTTTCTGCTTATTTTGGTCCCTGGAACGTATCCTGAAAAATAGTACAGACCACTCAGAAATATCCTCTGAAAATGGCAGTCAAATGAAAACAGGACGCCACGCATAAACCTCATGGGGCTCATTTGGTAACATTGGGGTTTTGAAGAACATGCTGATTATCGTTGGGGACTCCGGAAAACATATTGACAACTTACATTTTGTGCAGTTACTGTTTCTTTATTGTGCCGGCAGTAAGGTTAGCCATGTGCGTGTTAGTTCAATATCAAAAGTGGAGGCGAGTAAAGAAAAACAGGTGTGTGGTCGCTTAGGAGCTGAAGGACGAGAAATTCATCCTCGCATGTCAGCATTTACGTGTTTCACGGCAAGACCATGCTCACCCAGTCCTGATGTTATTGCTCAGGTGAGGGTCTTCTCCGGCAAATTCGACGGAGTGCTATGGAAGATACTCATTTTTTCTTGGGAATAAATCACGATGACATACACATCATTATCAGCCCACTCAGACAACTTGGCGCAGAATACGCTTTCTGGATTTGGCTGAGAATTCTTCAACTCTTCCCTACAGCCCAGTTCTCTCCTTATACGATTTCGCATTTACGGACAGCTGAAAAGAGATATTTTGGCTATTCGTTGGCATTGAACGAAGACGTCTGTGACTGGGTAAAGATATGGTTTCCGTCGGCAGCCCACAAAGTTTCTTAAAGGGTGATATTGACAATTCTATTTCCCAATGGGATAAACGTGTTAACAGTTTTGGAGAACATTTTGGAGGTAATCAATTTTCAAAGACACATTTTGATTTGACTACGCCTTACAGTTAAAAATTAATGAAAACGTAATTACATATACTGTCATAAATATCAATGTACTGAAATATATTAATTAATTTATTTTATTTCTACAGATCACATTTTCGTAGACGTTTCTTTTCTGCCGATATATATTTCGGAAATTTCCATCACACGAATGGTAAGAAATGTTTTTACATAGAAGTGCTAATCTGGCCTGTTATTGCTATACAGAGTGATTCAAAATTCAATGTACAAACTTTTAGGGGAGGTTGTATGGGTGATTCTAAGCAAAAAAAGTTCATATGCACATGGGTCCGAATTTGAACGATAACTAAGATATGAACAGAAACAAAAACGCCGCCACCAAAATCAACAAGTAAATAACTCAGGTTCTGTAAAGCCTAGATTAATGAAATTTGGAAGAATAACAGGGCACATAAGACTGTATATACCGTTACAGGATATTGATGTATGTAACGAGCCATATCAGATTTATATAAACGATTATCTTATCCCACATTATTGGGTTTTATTAAGTAAAGCTAGAGATAAAGCAAAGGAAAAAAAAATATAAATTTGTCTGGTTTAAACACAAAAATTTTAATTAGGAAGGAACCTAACAGTAAAAGTATAGAAATCAAAGATAACTTATTTAGACAATCTTTAATTCTTTTATATTATTACTGATTTATTTTTTGTAATAAGCCAGTTCAAATTGATTGCGATATAATTATTAAGTATATTTTCTTATAAGTCTGACGCAGCTTTACCTACTCTCTCTGCTTTTTTTCAATTCTTACTCAGCATTTGTTATCCGTTTCATTTTACCTGTTTTTAGTCTGTACTGACTTTGCTTGTTTATTAGATAAGTTATTTAGCTATTTATCCAGAATGTCTATGTTTAACAATCCGGCCTCTTTAAATAATGTAATCTCAGCTCTAACTAGGCTCTCGCCCCAGACTGTTAATCAAAGTCTGTCATTATTTTTCCTAAACATAAGAAGTATAAATGCAAACTTAGCTTCCACCCTAATTAATCTTAGCACTCTACCTATGTCACTTAAATTATTAGTGTTTGTTGAGACTTGGTGTTATGATCATACTGAAATCCCACCCATCGATGGTTACAATGCTGTCTCTATCAGTCGTGTCGACAAACGTGGTGGTGGTCTTTGTATATATATTTCTAGTTGCTGGGATTATATTACTCTTGAGCAATTATCTACAGTCACCAGTGATTATGAAATTCTCACAGTAATGATTAATAACAATCATATAATTATGGCGATCTATCGTCGACCATCAGGTTCACTAATTAAGTTTTGTTCTCACCTCTCTTCCCTACTCCTAACATTACATGCTTTGATAATCCACTGGTGATAGTCGGTGATTTTAATGTAGACCTTAATGTCCCTACTCCTAATTTACGTCAACTTCTTGATCTTATTACACAAGCCGGACTCATGTCTATTTCTTCCCATTACTCACATTATTCATCTTATCACGGTACCTACTCTGCAAATTGATGCCTGCTTTGCTACATTAAATCCTGTTCTCTGCACTGCAATAGATATATTTCAGACCATTTTCCTTTATTGATAATATTCGACCCATCAAAGTTTCTCTCTCAGAGACGTATTCCAGTTCGTAAACGCATAATTTCTGATCATAGGATTTCGGTCCTGTCGTCCTTTCTTACTCTAACAAACCGGACACTCATATGATTCTGATACTAATCATCTATTTAATTCCTCTCTGCAGCATATAAAGTATGGATTTGACAGCTATCTTCCTTACCGCGCTAATTCTAAAATTAAGAAGGTAAATGGTCCGATAAGAAAACCCTGGATTACTCCCGATTTACTAAACGCCATAAAAGTTAAAAATAAGTACTACCTTAGGTCTCGTCATGCTCCTACTGCAGCGAATTTTAAGCAATTCAAAGATTTGTCAAATATTGTACGCAAACGGATTGAAAAGGCTAAGAACGATTATTTTGAAGGCTTGTTTGTTCGGCTCCAATCAAGTAAAGAGAAATGGGATGTGTTAAAAGATTTAACTGGGCGCTCCAGTTCACCTACAATGCCTTTTAATCACAAGACTCATATCACTTGCTCCTCCCTAACGTTGTTTCTACAAACTCGTCTACCGAATTATTCCGGCCCTCGAGCTCTAGCTACCAACAATGGCAATACCTGTCTCGGAAACTCTATTTCTAGTTTTTTTGCACCTCCTACTTCTCCGGAAGAGGTCAGTTCTGTTATGCGCGGACTAAAATCATCGTTGACTCCAGATCCGTTAGGATTTCCCCCAGCAGTAATAAGGGACCTTCACTCTTTACTTTCTTATCCCCTGGCATACATATTCAACCAATCCTTAGTAACGGGTATATTTTCCGATGTGTTAAAACTATCAAGAGTAAAACTTATTTTTAAAAAAGGGGGCCATATGTCTTTTTCGAATTATCGACCTATTTCAGTTTTACCAACTTTGGCTAAGATATTTGAAAAACTTCATTATAACCGTTTATCACAGTTCATCTTTGATCATAACTTTACTACGTCTTCCCAACATGGATTCGTCCCCAAAAGAAATGTTGAGACCGCCTGCTATGAGCTCTTCGAATATGTATCCCTAGAAATAGCCTCTAATAATCTTGTAGCAGCAGTATTTATTGACTTTGCTAAGACATTCGATTCCTTTCCGGTTGAAGGCTTATTACACAAATTATTTCACTTACATGGTATACGGGGGTCACCCCTGATGTGGTTAAAGAATTTCCTGACAAACCGTTCTTACTTTTTGACGTTAGCTGGTATATCCTCACACATACTATCATGAAATTTGGGAGTTCCGCAAGGCTCAATTCTCTCACCTGTTCTTTTTTGTTTATTTATCAACGATTTACCTACTTCTGTATTCCCTCTTACATCCTTTAGAATAATTTTATACGCTGACGATGTGACGTTTATGGCTGTTAACCCTGATGCCACCCAATTAATTGCTTCACTCAATAGTGCATTAGCCGAACTAAACACTTGGGTGGCTAACAATATGTTACATGTGAATACCGAGAAAACCAAAGTTATGGTATTTTACCAAAGAAATAAGCATAATGTACCGAATACACCAGCGATATATTATGAGGATAATTTACTTTCAACTGTCAAAACTTTCAAATACCTTGGTATCGCAATCTCCATGATCTTTCTTGGGATTATCACATAGATACCTTACTATCTAATCTCAATAGGAAGCAAGGAATTATCTGCAGGATGCGATTTCTTCCCCGCAAAATGTTACTACTACTCTATAATGCATGGATTCACTCGGCACTCTGTTTCACCATAATTTTTGGGGGATCATCAACATCTTGGAACCTTAACAGAGATTATAAATTACAGAAGTGGTTCCTTCGAACACTTCTTAGGTTCTCGAAAGGTACATCTGTTTCACCTTACTTTAGGGAACTTCATATATTCACAGTATATCAGATATATTTCATTCGAATATGTGTTTTCATGTATGCAGTTCTATCGATCTCGACCCCAATTCCTTTAATTAGAAATGCTGACAGCAATCGTTATCCAACAAGCTCTTCACGAGCTATAATGCTTCCGCTAACCAAGCTCAACTACCGTAGAAGATGCTTATCCTACATAGGCATTAAATATTGGGCTTGTCTCCCTATCGAGCTCCGCTCCATATCTAGTACCTCTGGTTTTCTTAAACATTTAAAATGTTATATCTTTTATTCAATGTCTAAGAAGTACTTAATTTAATGTAATCATTTAGGTTTATGGCGTTAGGCTATTATGCTTTTTTGTCTCTTTTGTTGTTTATTGTATAAATTATATACTCTAATTAAGAATTCTATCTCTCGGCGATGCATTTCCATTGTTGCTTAACCCCTAAGTATACTATATTTCAACACTTTGTTTTTTACTAACATATTGTATTTACTATTGTTGTCTGTATTGTGGGCGCCCACTAGGCCCTAACTCGTCGGTCCTGGACCATAACGGACCTAGTTAGGCGTTGTTGTATTTTACTTATTTAAAATTAAATTTATTATTATTATTATTATTATTATTATTATTATTATTATTATTATTTATTAAAATTTGATCGAATCCCAACTAGAAGTTTCCGAGTTACGCAGTCAAAATTGTAACAAGTGCTGATTACTACTCACAAATGAACAAGTGTTATGCGAATTCTTCAATGGCTCAAACAAGTGAAAGTCTGAGGGCGCTAGATCAGGGCTGTAGGCTGGATGGGGTAACACTGTCCAACCCTGTTTCGTGATGTGTTCCGACGTCCTCAAATTTGTGCGAGGGCGAGCATTATCGTGTTGAAGCAAGCAATCAGCTGGGTTGTTATGGCGTCCAAGTCGCTGGAAGCGCTTCTTGAATTTTGTTAATGTGTTGTTTACATATGCCTCAGAATTAATGGTGCTGCCTCTCGACATCACATCAATGACTATTACACCATCACAGTCCCAAAACACAGTGATCATGACCTTACTAGCAGAAGTAGTTACTTTGAATTTTTTCTTCTGTGGAAAGTGCGGATGACGCCATTCCATCGGTTCTCGTTTTGCTTCGGGCTCAAAACGATGCACCCAGGTTTCATCAGCTGTCACAATCCGGAACAAGAAGGCTTCCCTCCTCAGCTTCAAAACGTTGCAGCAACTCAGAAGAAATGTTTTTTACTCAGAGCTTTGTGTTTTTCCGTAAGGCTCCGCGGAACCCATCGTGAATACGTTTTTCTGTAATCAAGAGCAGGAATGATTTCGCCCACACTTCCTTTGCTGATTGACAGCTCCAGTGCCAACTGCCGAGTCGTTCTGCGTCGGTCCTGACGAATGCGTATCAGCACGCTCCATCTTGTCATGAGTGACAGCCGAGGATGGCCGCCCCGATAGCGGCAAATCTTGGAGCTCCGCCGAACCGCTTTCTGACGGCCTCGCCCTCTGTACCCAGCGACTAACCGTACTTCTGTTGACTGCTGATGCTCCATAAACTGCATATAAAAGTTTGTGAATGTTTCCAACCGTTTCTTGCTCCGCAGTGATGACACGCTGCTTGTAACGTACATCACTTACAGACGCCATGTTGTTCCATTGCTGCACGTACGCTTTGTCGGAAGAAACGGAAACTTTTCGCGCGCACTCCGATAACTTCAAAGAATGCATATCTCCAGTTTCCCATTCGTACCATTGTTGGGGAAGGAGAAAAAAAATTGTGGCACATTACTTTCTGGGCTACCCTCGTATTTTAAACTTCTACGGATAGCCCATGCTTAATGGATATCAGAAGGGTTCCAAACGCATTATGCCCAAGTTTGAATTATGCAAAATCACTAATCTGACATCGCGTTGCTCCATCACGTCACAAGTTGCTCTAATCAGACTGAAATAATTTATTCAAACCGCGAACTGACCAGAGGTGTTTGGCAGTTCTCTATAAGGTCTAGTAATCGGCTGCGACATTTAATCTTGGTGGAGTCGGCTATGAAATTTCCCAGCATTTTATTAGATATCATGAAGAAAAGTTAAATGAGGAAACTAATAAAAGAGAAATGTCAAGTCAAATGCAATAGATAAACAGATAGTTGGGCTGCATAAGGAAAATAAGAATACAGTTTAGGCTAAATTGACATATATTCGGAAAGATTGTTTTTCTTTCCCTGTCATAGTGCTTTCCTACAACTGGTGCAATTGTCCATTAAGAGTAAATTGAAAGTTAAAAAATAGAATATTAAATAATAACTACGTCTGATTGTTTTAAAACTAAGCCAGCTATACTCTCTCACTATATGATAAAAAATAGCTATAAGGCAGTGTGGGAAAGCACGTCACTACTTTTTCACCTCCGCCCCGTAAAGTATCTCCGACTGCACACGCGTAGTGCTTAAAAACATGAAGCACTTTTCAGTTTCATTATGGCCTCTATGGTTTCAGTTACTTTTTTATTGGCTGCGCCTTGATCTGAATGAGAAGACAAATGGTAAAGTGGTTTTCCCATACGGCCTTGCAGCTTTTTTCATATAGTGAGACCTTCGAGCATAAAAATTGATAGAGGCGGCAAATCCTCTTGTTCCATGGAACCAGAATTAGGTGACATGACATGGGCATACTGATATCCCTACACACTAATCTTCCAAGCCTTAGGTGTGATGTGATAAGAAGGTTATTCCTTCTAGCATAGAAATAGAATAGGTAGTGTTTATTTCGCATGGCATAACAGATCTTCGAGCATAAAAATAGACAGAAACGAAATGGTATACTCTTGTTCAGCTTATAGTTGCACGTAAAGATATGAGAAAAAATAAAAAGTCCCTAACATGTATTAACTTATTTACAGAATTAGGTGTAAATTCCATGAAATAATATTAAAGTAAATAAATAAATAGTTCAAAACAGCCAATCCAATTATGGCTAGTACAATCTTTTTTGAACTATTTATTTATTTTACTTTATTAATATTATTTCATTGAATTTATAAAATAAACAATAGAATATACATCTAATTTCCATTAAACATTCAATATACGGAAACATTAAACAGAATGTATATATTAAACAAATTTTAACATGTATTAAATGGGTTAATAGTAAAAATTTGATTTTAAATGAGTTTTTATAAATATCATTATAATATTTTTGTATTTTTTCAAAATGTTAGAATAAATAATATTTTTTTTTATTTTACTTTTTGAGATTAAACAATGTTATCTTGTTTTTTTACTTTTTTTATTTCAATATTTTTATTAGAATTTTCGTTGAACATTTTGTGCTTTCGGATAGATCATTTTTTAATTAATTTTTTTTATTGGTAAAAAATTTATGAATTAAATTAAAATAAATATTTACATAAAAATAGGCCAAATTATTAAAAAAAATTAAAAATCTTTGATCTGTACAGATTATAAATCCCGTAATATTGTACAGTCTCATTTTTTTAAATATAAAATAACGTAATAATGACGCTTAATAAGAAATAATATTGTAAAGTATCATTAATTATGATTAAGTAATAGACAAACTGATTTAAGAAAACGTTAACAAGAACTTTTTTAACAAAACTGAACCGACTTCATGGGTCATAAAACTTCCCAGAAAAATATTCAGTCGAATAGCGAAAACCCCACCCACTCGGATCAGTAGTTTTTGAGAAAATCGCGAACATACATACATATGGATATATAGGGTGTTTCTAAATTGTCCCATATTCTAAATGTTTATTACTCAAAAACTATTACAGATTTTAACGTGATTTTTTTTATTCACAAAAAAAAAATTTTCTTAGCATGCCTTAATAAATTTCTATGAACTTCCCCCCCCCCCCCCCCATTTATGGCAGGAAGAACGTCAAAGCGAAACTCGATTTCTGCCCATGTTCGGGCTAGCTTTTCGGGGGTGATTTCAGCGATTGTTTCAATTATTTTTTTCTTGAGAGTTTCAATGTCATCAACGTTGGTTTTGTACACTCTGTCTTTCTCATATCCTCAGAAGAAAAAATCCAGAGAGTTCGTGTCGGGTGAGCGAGGGGGGGGGGGGGGCAAGGGATTGACCATCCCTTCGAATTCATCGTCCTGGAAAGTTCGTATCAAGGATGGTGCGCGTGCAGGATGCTTATGACTGACGATTATAGAACGGGAGATCGGTGCCTAAACCGAAAGAATTTCTTTATTCGTAGGTAGCTTATTACGATAACTTGAAAACTAATTAACGTTTTCATACTCAGTTTCCACCAATCCATTAATATGGGATGATGAGTTAGCCGGAATAGGTACAATAGCACGTGCTCTAATGGTACCATTATGATACCCCCTTAAAAATTTCCAATGACAAGTTATGGCATGTTGGTTTAATAACACGTGTCCGAATGGTACCATATGGCACCGCTGGAACTTTCAGTGCTAAGATATGGCATGTAATATATCAAACAACTCGTAATGACGTGTCATGAATGAATGTAATAAGTAATTAACGATAGTGGGAATCCCGCAAAAACATTTCACATAAAAAATGTAGCCAAGTCTCGCAACTCGTTAGCCGTAAAAAGTTGAGAGATCTCATGCAGAGCCAAGTCTAGTGCTCTTATTAACTCTGACACTTTCATTTACAAAGCACTCCAAATCATTACATCTTTAGTTAAAGAATGTTTCATGACTTGGCAATTACGCAGCACGAGAATGTGACACCTTTTGCTTAGATTTTAATATTCACGTTTATTAATAAAGTATTACATAAAATAATATTTATATGGGAACTGAACGTATATGTATTTTTTGCGTGGAATTAAATTTAATTTTTTACATAGCATTGTAAAGTTGTAGGATATGATAACTTCACTGTGCTTCGAATGAATTATTTTGAGCAAGTCTGGGCGGTACTGCATCTAATTTGATTATATTCAGTTATGGCTGACTCTTGAGCTTTGACACTATAATCATCAATATTAATTAGATGTTATTGTTGATAGCGCTACATAAGCTTCACTGTACTCTTAAGCTTTGACATTACTGTAATCATCAATATTAATTTTTTACCTAACAGCTTCTGATGCTGTCATTTTAATATTCACGTTTATTAATAAAGGATTGCATAAATATATGAAAACTAGGCTGCGTAATTGCCAAGTCACAAAATGTTCTTTAACTAAAGATGTAATGATTTGGAATGCTTTGTAAATGAAAGTGTCAGAGTTAATAAGAGCACTAGACTTGGCTCTATTCACATGTATGAACTCGTAGGGAGCTGAGTATACGCAGTGGAAGAATAAAAACATGTAACAGTGGACGGAATTAAAAATGAACATAAATAAATGTTTATTTGAATATAAAAGTAACATAATAATAAAGTATTAGTATAATTTAGCAACAGCAAATCTTAGCAACGTGCATATCAATATACCATACAAACAAAGAAACCATAAAGCATTTAAATGGAAATCTAATAACGTTACACAAATTCAAATACTTAAGACAAAGTATAAAGCAATTAAATGAAAAACCAATAACGTTATGCAAATTCAATTACTTAAGTGAACACTTAAATCAAGGCCATGCCTTAAAACACTAGCTCTGGATTTACACTTAATGGTGACTCAAAACCACAATATGCAATTGCAGTTGTAATCATAAATAACAGGCTTACTTAATCAAAAATCCTTAATTAAAGAGGCTGACTACCATAGAGCAAATTAACGACACCTTAGGAATACAAGCGTTGAATCTCATATATGCTAATGTAAAATGTTCAAAGATTACACACCACACACATAGCGAATCGCTCTAATAAGTCCATAAACGTGAGTCATAAAGTATTACGTAAAGCCCAAGTCCAAAACTAAATAAATGCTACATTAGCTGGAATGCATAAATCGAATTACACTGTGGATTTGCAATAATTCATGAACACAATAATTATTCGAAGTACTAAATCGGTTACAGTAATTAATGCGGAAATTAATTATTCAAGTCGCAATATCAGTTACCATAACTCAAGCATAAACATAATTATTTAAAATTACAAAGACAGTTCAGATAAGTCCGAAAGTTCTTAAAACTAAGCTGTTCTCACACGTCTATTCTCGAACGTTATAACTAGACCGTAACGAACAAAGAATTCAGTGAATAGCCATATATAAATACATAAATTCCAAATGAGCTATTTAATACCACAGTGAGAACAGCTAAATGCTATATTTACTTTTTACTGTAAAAATAAAAATAATAGCTTATATCCTACACACACAACAATTACTGGTTAAGAAAGACAGAGGGTAATATGCACACTTCTTAATTTAAAGGCACTTGAATTCATATCACTGCAAAACTAAAGGTCATGGCGTAGGTAAGCATTCAAACTAAAGGGCCATAAACCCCTCACTGCTGTGTAGTATCGGAGTTCTCGCCCTGAGAGCTCCGTAAAAGCCGCCTTGACCAGTTTGGCATTACCGCCCACAAACAATAAGGCACTTACTAGTGAATAAGTGGAATCTCCGACTGTTCTCCTGAACGCACTTGGAGGGTTGAGCATTGAAGGCTGCGGAGGCGAATCGCTTGCTGGGCTTTCCTGCTCTTGCGAGAATGCATTCTCCGCCCTCCTGGCTTCGCTGCACGGCGTAGTTATCTCGAACTGCGCAATATGCACTCCCGAAGCACTCGTTTCTGCGGCCGCCGAACTCTCACCGTTCCCGGCCAGTTTCCGGATAGAGAAACACGCTCGAGGACTGCTGTGTATTCTCTGCAGGGCAACGCTCGGAGAAGACGTTCTCCCGTCCGGCACTCTCATCAGATTTTCTCTCTCTCTTCCTCAACTCCGCGCTCGAAAATCCCCCTGCGCGCTGATTGGTCCGGGCGTGCTGATGTTTCCCATGACGTTGCTGACGCCGCCCCGCTTTCCTCTGTGAGTGGTAGTAAATACGAGAGCGAAAGTGGACGATCGCGTCATCGGAATTCACGTTGTTGTTTGAATTCCGTGACACTCTACATGGGATCTCAACTTTTTACGGCTAACGAGTATAATTCTTTAAAATACAAAGAATTATCTAATATTCTTAATTATTGTAATTATTATATAAATAAACATTAAATAAAGAAATAATTAAATAAATTTTAAAACTTCATCAAGTGGCCTTTATTGGCCTTTCCCGGTGGCTTCGAATGATTTATTTTTGGCAAATCTGAGGCGGTACGTCCATTTGAATCGATTATCCTCTTTATGGTGGACTCTTGAACTACTGTAAGAATATTAATTAGATGCAAACTGCTCAGGTTTTTACTCTTGATAATGCTAAGTAAGCTTGACCACACACGAGAATACCGAATAGCCTATGTCTCAAAGTGCGCTATTCAAACTAAGGTCTTGACTTTTATGTTATAGCAAATGGCACACATATATGGTATTGTTCGCGCTGAACATACCCTATAAATCATTTCAAATTTACTCCTAACAGAAGCGAGTTTATGAGTACAGTCAACCGTTGACAACGAGACCCCTGAAGTGGCCAGTCCATTG
>JAHWFO010055381.1:191469-217784 GCA_023313115.1 Rhysida immarginata | reverse complement strand
ATATTTAGTGGGGGGGGGGTTCGTCTACCTGCGACTAGTAAACGATTAGATGCATGCTCACGGGACATGGCCATTTGGGTTGATACAGGGTGTCCGGGTGCCTGTATAGGCTCATCAGTTGACAGCTGTGCGAGACGTTCCATGCAGTAAGGAGGAAGCAACTACCTCATGAACATACAACACTGTAATCCACACAACGGACTCAATGCCGCGACGATGACAACGACAACCGTTCACGCAATTAACGGACTTTGAACGAGATCGGATTATTGGCCTCTCCGAGGTTGGATGGTCAACCAGACGGATTGCTGTCCATGTGTCGCGGGACGCACGGACGATAGGCCGATGTTGGAGGCAATGGCGAAGGAAGGCACACATTCCAGAACACCAGACTCTGAGGCCCGGAGAAGCACTTCAGCTCGTACCGATAGGCGGATTCTGCGAACAGCGCTAGCGGACAGAACCATCACCCTGCGGCAATTGGGCGACAACATCACTTTTCCTGGTACTGTTCCAGTGTAAATAGCGGCAATAGCACGCCGGTTACATGCCGCGACATTGTCTGCCGGGCCTCCATTGTTGTGTCTTCCTTTGACACCTAAGAACCGCGCGACACGATTGCAATGGTGTCGTAAATGAGTGGGCTAGCGAATGGAATGACACGCAGTGGTCTTCAGCGACGAATCCCGCTTTTGTTTGGACACCGACGACAGACGCGGACGGATGTGGTGCAGACCATTGGAACGTGCCAATGAACAATGCATCCGTATCGCCATCGTGGACCAACACCCAGGATCATGGTCTGGGGTGCCATCGGCTACGATACCAGAACGCCTTTAGTCACCATCCAAGGCACCCTGACAGCAGCACGGTACGTCACAGAGATTCTGCAGCCCGTATTACTGCCCTTTCTGCACACCATACCCGGCGCAGTCTTTCAGCAGGATAACCCCAGACCGCACACGGCAAACATGAGCATGGCATGTCTGCATGATGTCAACTGCCTACCATGGCCTGCGAGGTCCCCAAACCTATCGCGAATTGAGCACGTGTGGGACATGATGGGACGTCGTTTACGATTACCCGGCAATCTCCATGAACTGACACAGTATGTTCACCAGGCCTGGGCAGACGTACCCCAAAATGACATTCGCCACCTGTATAATCACCTACATCTGCGGCTGGAACAATCCATCGCCGCTAGAGGTGGTGCCACAACCTACTGATGCAGCTTTCCGTTGGGACACCCAGTACAAATGACTGCACTCCTTGGCTCCATAACGTAATAAAGGTGTGTTCAGATGTATCTTTTACTGTGTACCTACTTTTGGCTCATTCGGATAACTCCTAGTGGGTGGGGCAATTTCATTGCAAAGCAGTGTATCATGATATCCTCTTTAGACTTAACTCTACGTTTCCGATAGATACTGACATGAAGCATCTTATTATTGTTTGAGGATCAATCCCGTACAGTGGAATTCTAAGCAAAGTGCCACTGGCCTCCAAAGCTCCACACGCTGGTTCGACAATACCCTTAGTCCGATGTAGTATAAACGACTTCTTAAACTTTTAGCCGAATTTATAACAGTTCATATGTTTTTCGTTTTTTATGATGTATGTTGTTATATAATAATTCAGCACAGCTGGTTTTTCTACCACGAACTAGATATTTGTTACAATTCCATGCGAGCAACATTGCAGGATTGTAATCGGTTATTATAACTCAGTCTATATTAATATTATAGTGTCGGTTATTAGATGATAATGCTTTTTTGCAGCTATTGACTACGACATCTCTTACGTTAAGTGCTTCACTAATTTGATGTGGGAATCCAAATCGGCAAGCTGACATATAACCTTTTTTTAGTGTTCGTTTTTCGCAAACAGTAAATGTACTGTTAGTGAGTTTGATATGACACGACCCGTTGATTAAGAGTAGGCGAAAGATTCTTGTCAGGTATGGGTCACGTGATATACTTTGATACAAATGATGCTGCCTCCTAAAGTGGCGACTTGTGAAGAATTGGGGGATATTTAATCCACGATATCAAATAATATTACTTCGATATTGGTATTCACGTCTTCAAAAGCGATATTCGACCTTATCAAGTGGCTCATCAGATAATCTAGTGAAGTCCGACGTAGCTTTAAACTTATCTAAGAAACGAGAAATTGAGACAGGATCAATAGCCACCAATTGACTAATATTTTTATTAGCCGTTTCCCGTTGACTTCCCGAATGTGTTCCCCTAAATCACTCCACATCCATTCAGAATGACTTATATAAGGAATCATGTTGAAGGATTATAATTTTGTGTCATGCAATTGACGACGTTCCTCGTTTTTTTTTTCTTTTTCATAATTGTTCCATCTTTTGGAATCGACCAAATATTGCAGTCAAATCGCATTCTAGCTTATCTTTATTTATTACTAGCAGAGGTACCCGGCGTTACCCGAGATAATTACACTTGTAGGTAAAGAGAACAGATACTTTAGACTCAAGTTTTCCTTGCCCTTGATTTAGAAGCTCTTATACCCTCTTGCTCTATTCAAAACTTCCGTTGTTTCAAATGTTTCTGTTTTAGCTGCAGAACTTCTCTGACCAATACTCGTTCTTTCTCTTTCCTTTCCAGGAACATAAATTTTTGCCAGACGTCTGGACGTTTGATAGCGAGCTCAAGGAAGACACGCGTGACTCCTTTGCCCCATCAATAGACGCTGCCTTATTAATGTTCTGTCACTGCATCATCATTTTATGCTCATTATTAATAATTCTTAGAAACGAACGTTCAATCATTTTATAAAAAATACGAGAACCTAATTGACGAATATTAGCATCATTTAATAAGAAAAATAAATATTGTTGATTTAACCGAAATTATTTTTGACATTCATCTGGTTTTAATAAATTCGATGCGGCAAATATTACGTTTCCAATTCAAATCTCGGAGTTGCTATTGTTTCTCACTTAACAATAGCTTGATGTCGCTTAACAAACACTTGATGTCGCCAAACTATGTCGACATCAATTTTTCCTCGCTTGCAAACAATGTCGTCACCACTTGCATAATAACCATTCCATTGCAGGTTAATTGATGTTTGGAAGCGATTTTTAACCGTTAACACTTTCATATTTTTATTTTTTTAAAAATTTTTTCCTTTCATTGCATCCTAGAAAGGCTGTGGATGCTGTGGATCAAACTGCCTGAGGCTCCTTTTAACCTCATACAGCCAATATTGAATCGCTGTATATACCAATAATAAGGGTATGTACAGGGTATATCCGAAACCCTGTCACAAACGTTCAGAGGAGGTAGTATAGATGATTCTAAGCAAAGAAGTTATATGAAAACATGGGTCCGAATTTGAACGATATCCGAGATATGAACAGAAATAAAAATGCCGCCACTAAGTTCACCAAGTTAATATTCTATACGCATAGGATAATTAAGTTTTGGGGAATAACAGGGTACATACAGTTGTGTATATCGTTAACGTATTTGATCGAATTCTAACGAGTAGTTTCTGCGTTATCCAGTCAAAATCGTAACACGTGCCCACATCTGAGTACTAACTACCACGTGTTACGAGTTTACTACGTAACTCAGAAACTACTCGTTGGAATTCGATCAAATTTTAACGGTATATAGTGTTCTATGTACTCTATCATTCTCTCAAATTTCATCAACCTAGATATTATAGAAAGTGAGTTATTAATTTGTTGATCTTAGTGGCGGCATTTTTATTTCTGTTCATATCTCGGTTATCGTTCAAATTCGAATTTTTTTGCTTAGAATCATCCATACTATCTCTTCTAAAAGTTTGTGACAGGGTTTCAGATATACTCTGTATATTCACCATATATAAAAATATTTTCTCTCTTCTTTTGCCCTTTCAATCTGCCGCAGTGAATTATTTAGACAGTGAAATGAACGTTTGGACTGGAGCAAATCCAAAAGTGCCTCTCGCGTCGATGCACCTATTCGATCCGGATCCAGTCAAAAGATGCCCAGTGCAGCGTTCTCTAGCGAAAATATCAAGATTAACGGATTGTCAATTCATAACCGAAAATGACGTCACAAATTATTCACTGGCCTCATTATGCTGATAATGCTCTATTCTTTACCAATCATTTATACTTTTTTTAGTATATTTCAAAATCCTGCTAAGATACAAAAACGATCTTGGGCAGTTAACGATAGGAATAGAAGAGAGAAGGTCGGAAGGAAAAAGGCCCGCTATCAAATATATAATCACTTTTTAAATTTTCACGATACAGAAAGAGATTCATTGCTTAAAAAGGTCTCCAATATTAGAACAAGAAATTAAATGGAACCCGCTCTTACTTAATTTATCACCTTCCTTACCCGTGACGTTCTTATAAAGAGATATACGGCCATGCTCTTATGCATGCGCACTATTGTCCAGGTTAGAATCGATCCGCATTGGGGTGTTGACGTGCACTGAGACGGATTGACCTACTTCCAGAAAGTAATGCACCACAATTTTTTTCTCCGTCCCCAACAATGGTACGAATACGAAACTTGAGATACGCATTCTTTGAAGTTTTCGGAGTCCGCGCGCAAAGTTTCCGTTTCTTTCAACAGATAGCGTACGTACAGCAATCGAACAACATCAAATCGAGCAAGATGGCGCTGATGAAACTTGGGTGCAATATTTTGAGCCCGAAACAAAACGAGAATCGATGGAATGGCGTCATCCGAACTCTCCAAAGGAGAAAAAATTCAAAGCAACTGCTTCTGCTGGTAAGGTCATGATCACTATGTTTTGGGACTGTGATGGTGTCATAGTCATTGATGTGATGCCGAGAGGCAGCACCAATTATTCTGAGGCATATGTAAACAACACATTAACCAAATTCAAGAAGCGCTTCCAGCGACTTGGACGCCATAACAACCCAGCTGATTGCTTGCTTCAACACGATAACGCTCGCTCTCACACCAGATTGAGGACGTCGGAACACATCACGAAACACGGTTGGGCAGTGTTATCCCATCCAGCCTACAACCCTGACCTAGCACCCTCAGATTTTCACTTGTTTGGGCCATTGAAGAATGCCATTCGTGGAGGACATTTTGAGGATGACGAAGAGGTGATTCGCACAGTGAAGACATGGCTGCGTGAACAGAACAAGGACTGGTCCCGACAGGGCATACACTCTTGTGTCTCACTGAAGGAAGGCCATAGAATGGGACGGAGATTGTGTGGAAAAATAGGGAGAGTAGAAGAAACATCATTATTTCGTGTGCATAAGTTTCATTGTGTTCAATAAATAACTGTTGAAGAAAAAAATTGTGGTGCATAACTTTCTGGGATACCCTCGTATAAATTTAAGGAAAAAATAAACTGCAATAATATAACAAACGAAAACAAATTTGCTACATTTAACCCTGAACTGCTATAGGAATAAACGCTCTGTTACTATAGTCTTTGGGATCTCTGCAGAGATGCTGCTAGAAAAATCGAACGTATGTCCATAGCCTTTGTGGAAATTCACGCGGCAGAATATCTGCGACAAAAACAACGTATGTGCCCGTAGCCTTAATCGGCGTATCTTTATTTCTCTTTATGTCTGTTCTAGATTTTTTTCCCTTGTTTGGCAGTTTTATTTTTGTTTTATTTTCTGTCTTAGTTGCTCAATGATATCGAGTGACATTAGAAGAACAGATGGTGGTCTTCTACGTTTACATGCAATAAGAATTTTGCTGGTCAACTAATTGAAAAATGTGGGCATCTAACTCGAAACAACGGGATAGATGCCACGATCCTATCCGAAGAATCGCTATGAGATTTGGTATACGAATGCCATATCAAATTACTTGTTGAAGATGTAGTGCAAGAATGTAACGAGAAATAAATCATAATAGCAAGTTATTTTACGAAAAGGGCTAAATTTTTGAAGGGGTAGATACATAAATCACATAGTGTACCTAAATTCTATTTGTTTTGTAGCATTCATACTCTGCTAACTTTTCGCCCATCAACCAACTCACGACTGTCGGATAAGCGAATGTTAACTATTGGCAATCTAGCCGTGTGGACTTCAAACCTGCATTTATTTTTTCTTACATTATTGGCGCATTTTTTCCATTCTTTAGCATTTTTAAACATTATACTCGCATTTAATTGCAATTTCCATCTCATGTCTTTCTGTTCTTTTTTCAGGAATTTGAAGTGGAGTATTTTATCAACTCACAATGGAAAGATAGCCGTATTTTATTTCAGAATGTTCGCAATCAAACCAAAGCTAGTTTACTTACCCTACCATTGGACTATCTGGATAAACTTTGGAGACCAAGGCTTCTTATTAAGAACACTAAAAACGGCAATGACGGCGCTCAATTATTTTCACTGGACGCTGATTACGTTTTACTACAATTGCAAATACCGGCTGAAGACGTCATTGTTTTTCAAAGGTTGTTTCAAATTATTATTCATTATGTTACCTTAGTAAATTAACCATGTGGTTTATAATCAAGTAGTAGTTCGTCGTAATGCGGGCTCGGTGGCCGAGAGCGCTAGGGCGTAGGTCTTGTCACTCTCGGAACCGGAGAGTCACGGGTTCAAATCCCATGCAGAGAGCATGGATGTTTGCGTTTGTCCCTGGGTTTGGCGCAATCAACCCTCGAGTGTCATGGTTATAGTTGGCATTGTACAACGATAATAGTTCGCTGTAATCAGAACAATGTAATGAAGAATCTACTCGATGGATTCAGCGAAAATAATAAGATATATGGGAAGAGTGAATGTGCACATAACAAGGATTATTCGTGTAATGCCTTCAGATGTCTTTGATACGCTAAAAATTTTTATAAAATACCAAAATGAACAAGAATAACTGTATTTTTTTAAAATAAAAATTCTGAACTGTTTAGATGCAAAATTTCCTGGAAACGTAATACGTAAAATGGTAATAATATGATGTATAACTACGCTCTCACTATCAGGAATTCAATTGGCCTGGCAAATTCGGTTTTAAATCAATCCCTACCAATCAATGACGCTAGAAAATGAAGTGGCTAAGTGGTGAAAAACATTAGAGAAATAAATATGTCCCCCGTAAATTATAGCTACTTGATTTACGGGGGGAGGGGGCAGTTCTTACGACATTCGTCAATGCATACGACATACGGATGTCCCTGAACTCCATGTACAAACATCTTAGGACAGTAGAGACGAACACTTTTATCAATAAGCCCGGTCAAATGTGGTATGCAACACTTGCATTGCCGATGACGCTTCGTGCAAACGACTTCTTTTTCTTTTTTTGCAAACCTCAAATAAGCGGCGGAAAAGATATGTAGTGTATTCGTTAGAAATGAATCTGTCCTCGGTAGATTCCTATAGGCAATACCTCTGTCGTGTCCCGATCGTAGAAATCGTTTGTCAGTATCCCCTACTAACGTGGATCAATTTCATAACATGGTCAAAGAAAACTAGCCATATCGCAAAATAGCTATAAAATTCGCCGCTAGAGGCACTGAGAGAGATTTGTGTATGTGCTTCAATTATGGCGGTCGTAAGCAACACCAATGTTCTTGCCTTAGAAGCGAATAATAATGCGTTAATTGAAGAAATCATGTAAAAACCGAACGCAACGTCAAAAATCCATAGAGTTTGGAACGTACTTCGCGGTTAGTACCTAACTCATAATCATAATTTAATTTAGCTCTCTTTTATATTGCTCTTATATATAATCTATGTCTTCTGTATTTCTATCGACTTAATTTTATTTATATGGAACGGATGCCAAATACTTAATATCTCTAAATTTAAATTTTAGGTTATAAAAAAAATATAAAAAGTAGGATCACAACACAATGACAGTTTATGGAAGAAATGCATAAACGGCTTTTCGTACTACTGTCTTTCGAAATACGACATAATAAACGGCTCTTAATTTTCAAGAAGAAATGCATTGACGATCTTACTGTACATATATTTCCGATTGAAAAATATTTTGAAATACTAACGGAAGTGCATAAAGCTGTCGGACAAGGTGGCCGGCTAAAAATGATTCAACAAATTAAAAAGAAGCTTTACATTACAAAAACGCCTATTGAGAAATTTGTTGATCTGTGCTGTGTATGTGAAATGAAACGTTCAGTGCCAAAAACAGATATTATAACAAGGTCTATAATTTCCACAGATTTTAACGTCCGAGGGCAAGTAGATTTAGTAGACCTGCAGTCTGCTCCAGACAGAGAATATAAATGGCTAATAAACTACCAAGATCATGCAATAAAATTCTTACACCTCAGACCGCAAAAAACAAAGAGAGCTGCAGAGGTAGCATTTGAACTTTTAAAAATATTCTTGGAGTTTGGGGCTCCATGTATATTATAAAGTGATTATGGAAAAGAGTTCACCGCGCATGTTATAGAAGAACTGGTGATGTTGTGGCCGGAATGCAAAATTATTTGTGGTAGTCCACAACGTCGTCAAACTCAAGATAATAGCGTAGAAAAAGCAGTCAAGACGTAGAAAACATCTTGCGGTGTTGGATGCAAGATAATAAATCTACTAAGTGATCTGTAGTTTGTTATTTTGTCCAATACTATAAAAACGCTACTTACCAATGAATAATTGGTAGATCTCCTTACCGTGCTCTATTTGGTTCTGACGATATTGAAAGGATAATGAAAGGATGTAATATTCCTGAAAGTATTATTGCATCAATCCAAAAGGAGGCAGAAGTAGACAAAATTGCTTAAAAAAAGAGTGTTCTATTGTGGAGAATAATGAAACAATTAATGTAACACCGGGTGCCGATAATTTTTAACCCACATATTATTAAGGATGTTGTCAATTAATGATACTGCGGAGCACTGGCATAACTAGAAGCGTGGAGGCCCCTGGCTAGAAACTTTTATGGGGGCCCCCTTTCTTCGATTTGTATATATGAGGGAGCCCCCTCGTATATACAGAACTGGCGTGGGCCCCTGGACATTTGCCAGTCTAGCCACCCTATAGTTATGCCCCTGCTCTCCGATTTGAACTCACTCTTGTAGTCTGTGTTCCAAACTAGTGCATACTATTTGTGGTCTCTCTAATACTGAAGAAGGTTATGGATCATATGTTTTGTATTTTCCTTGCAAAAGTGAACAAAAGACTTTAAATGATAGAGAAAAATCTCATAGAAGTATCAAGCGTGCTGCGGAGAAAATGGTCGATGACACCGCCAAAAAGCTTTCTTTCTTAGAAATTGGTAATTCTGATTTTTAAATGTTCCAAAAATCGACCGCAGAACTCTTAATACCAAAAAAATTGCGGGAAAAATAGTTGACTTTAGAAACGGGGATTATAGAATTGGAACTAGTTCGGAACTAAAAAAAAAAAATTGGTTTTCACGGCAGGACCTACAAACATCATCTAAAGATTACAATGAAGATACCTCAGAATTGCCCATACCATTGCGTCAAGCTGGTACTTACCAATCTACGAGGGTTGTTTAAGAATTTTTTGCCTCCTGATCCGTAACTTTTTTATTTGTTAACCGATTTTCAAAATTCTTTTTGTATCTAATATATACATTTGTCCTCTATGTAATGCACTATTCACTTTTCGACATAGTCCCAACCCTTCCACGCATCGCGCCAACGCGTGAGTAGTCGGATAATCCCGTCGGAGAGGAATTCCGGGATTGTTGTCGGCACCAGGATTGAATGATAGCTTTGGACCCTTTTCTGCAGCACGAAAATGCCCGCCCGCACACAAGTAGCGTTGCAGCGACTATAGTTCAAAAATGGAAAAACTGCAGTTCAAAAATGAAAGAATTTGCACCCTGCGACTTTCACCACTTCCCAAAGAAGAAAGAGCACCTTAAGGGACATGAATTGCCTTCTGACGACGAGGTGAGAGATGCCATTCAATCCTCGTGTCGACATAACCCGAAATTCCTCTCCGACGGGTTCACCCGACTAGTCACGCGTGGAATAGGTTGGGGACTATATCGAAAAGAATAGTGCAATACATAGAGGACAAATGTAAGTATCAGATACAAAAAGAATTTTGAAAATCGGTTAACAAATAAAAAAAGTTACGGACCAGGAGGCAAACATTCTTGAACAACCCTCGTATGTTTTGAGGTCAAGACTTCCATAAATGCTCATGCAAACCTGCAAAAAACAATGCCATACAAACAGATTTGTATGTTATAAAAGTAAGCCACTTTGTACTTCGAAGCCACCAAAGTTTTTCATGCATCAACAAATGACTGAGCGCTTGAGATTGCCTGTAGTTTCTTATTTTCTATATTTTCTTGAAGTTGTTTTTGTGATAATTTGTTCAATTTTGACTGTATACTTTATTTGTGCCATTTGAAGTTTCTTTTGATACATTGTGCCATTTTAAATGGATAATAAAATTCGTTTTTTTATGATAGCAACTAAGTACCCTAAACTTATTTTTTTAGTTTCAATCGGGCCCCGATATCTACCTTACAATGAAGTTTGGGCCCAATTTTCCCAGTGAGGTCGGAGTTGTGAGAGTAGCAATCAGGTGGTCTTAGAACGTGATTTGTCATTCGAGTGGAAATGATGAGAAACATAAGAAGAAAGGGCTCTTTTTTCATTTTCCAACTACCACATTCGAAAAAATCAAGTTTTGAGAAAAAATTGGGGTAAAAAAATAGACGAATTCACGACTTCCGCTACTTTCCTATACCCTCCTCAGAGGGGATTAATTTCTTGTTGGATTTAGAATCTCTGTTACTCCGTCTTTTTGTCTGTCTCTTCCCTTCATAGTTTCTACAGTTTTTGACATAGAAGGTTCAAATTCCTAATATATGGTGGACAAAGGAGGTTTAGATAAAAATACAATAAACATTTCGACTAAATCTATAATTTAAAAATATGAACAGAGACTGGCAGAGTTGAATAAAGAATTGTTCTATATTTTTTGGTTCTTCAGGGTTGAATAAAGAATTGTTCTATATTTTTTGGTTTTAGAGTGGAACGTTTAGCATTTATTTGATTTGTTTAGCAGATTTCATCGCATGTTAAAATTGAATAGAAGACTTAAATTCTTACCATAGGCATGTCCTATTAGACTATTTAGTTTGGGAGTTACGGGGGTGGGAGTTAGAGGGGACCTTCTCGTCTATATGGTAGATAAAAGTGACCAAAAGGATCTCCGTTTTGTTTTAGACATGTACAGGCAAAACTAAGATGTAAAAAACATTGAAAAAATGAGGAACACAGACCTTATTTTACAGGACTCACTATTAAAAACACCATAGAATAAATCTTTTTTTTTTTCATTTCCAAAATATTACTCTTTAATTTTTTCAAAAAAAGTGTTCCAAAACCGGGCCCCGTAATTTTATGAAATGAAATGGGTATAAAAATGAAAAAATAAATATTGAATGAAAGAGAAGAATTTATTTCCTATAAAAACAATTAAATATAGCAAATTAAAATTTTTTTAATGAAACATCAGTGTTCAATTACTTCAAAGAATTTTAGATAAAAAGCAAATAAAGGCATATTTTCCCTTATAAAATCTTTGTAGTGTAGACCTTGGGTCTTTCAACAGAATTCCAAGAAAATGAGAATAAATTATCGTAAAAATATGGGGGCTCGCTTTAGGAACAGCGTGGGGGCCTGTGTTAGGACCATGTTATATATTTTTTTGATATTTATCAAAACGTAAACTAATACGTAGCCGTAGCCGTTATACAAGGAGTCCTCGACTTAACGACGTTTCAACTTACGACGATCCGCTATTAGGACATTTATAAATTCCCACCACTGCTTTGGTATTATAATATTGGCTTCGCACATAAGACAAAAAAAAAGTTAGAGAAACTGCGATTTCCTTAAAATGTATTCTTAAAACCCTCACAATACCTAGGAAAAAAATAATAAAAGCTAGGATAGGAACGAGGAAGGAGGCTTCAACCTAAAACGAAACTAGCATGTAATACATAATCGATTACGTAATACATGTAATGCATTATAATTATTGCAGTGCATTATTATACGGTCTATTATACAGTATCTACGATGTGCAGTACATTCATTCACTTTTTTCTCAATTCCCCGAATTGCCAACTGTTAATGGGAAAATCATTAGTGAAAACTGCGATCACATTTCTTTACTAACATCTAACAAATTTTCCCGTCTTGCAGCCATTTATTGATATTAATTAAGCAATATAGGCATCATGTTAAGTAAATATGAAATAAAATTCGATAAATATACTGCACATTTATTTATTATTCAAAATTATATTTAAAAGTAAAACTTTGGTACAAATTTCTCTAACGAATTTTTTCAAATAAAATTTACAAAATGAGCTTCTTTTATGTAATTTCTTCTACAGATATGAACACATGTATTTGCATTACTGTACATCTATTTTAATTTTACTTGGTCAGATGAATATTCAAGTACAATCTTCTATATATAGAGTGAGTCAAAAATCTGTTGGGTCATCCAGGCTTGACACCCTCTATCAAGAACTGAGATTTTGTGTACTGCTATTGCATTTAATTTCATGAACTTTTGCCAATTTTATATTGCTCTATATACATTCTGTTGGTAGTGATTGCAGAAAGTTTGATGCACTTGTTGCTTCAAAGGAAATTGTGAAAATTTGAAAATTGGTTGCAGTTTTTAAATGGAAAAATGTAGGCTGACAATTTTTTCCCTGAATATTCTTTCTGACATGTAGTTTATGAAAACATGAAAGAATTAACCATCTAAAATTAAGTGAAAATCATTGAAAAAATTAGAAAGTGATCTACAAGCAATAAAGTTTCATCACAAAAAAATCAGTTTTGAGAAATGAATGGCACTCACAAAAAAATTGTCATGAATTTTGAGAACATTTCCACTCAGTATCATTAACATTCCTACAATATCCTTAATAGAAATGTGTTAACTCTCCAAGAAACATTAACAACATAAATCAGCATAAAATATACAAATGCAACAAAAATGTAATATAAAACAAAACTACAAACTATAAAATGTACTGATACATTACATAAAATATGAACACTAACTTTGTTACAATGATAATTTCTGTGTCACATCTGAATTAACTCAATGCAATGGTAGCAAGAAGTTTGTTTATAGTATTTGAACACATTCTCAAAAATCAATACTACTGTATATCAACGTTACACAAAATGCTGATGCTGCAATCTGCATTCAAGTTCATGTGACACGCTTCAATGATTCACATTTAATATTTTTTGTACGAGGACCATTATTCTTCCACTAATCTTGAAGAGTCTTTGCTTAGAGAATAAGTATGGCATGTTGCTGTGGTGATATCAACTTCACTTAAAATATGAGAGAATGAATCAACGTCATAAACATCATTAGAAACCAATAGAAGGACGGTGATGTTCCATGAGAATGCATGAACCTTACTGTAACGTCTCCTTCACCATTCACTTTCTCAACATACTAAGTACCAAGAACAGTCATATGGAATGCAACATACTTGGGCCGCACAGAGCCTTCTGGCATTAGTGGCAGAAGTGCAGAGAAATCATGCATGATACTAAAATCAGTATCACAGCTTAGCCTTTCTGCTTCAATCTTGATTGGTGATAGTGGTATAATGTGATGCATAGATCGTATTCCAGGAACCGCTTTTGCACTTTCAAAGCGTGGAAAAAGAAAACTCCTAAGTTGTAACAATTCATTTTTGAAACAAATAAAACTGAAATGCCTTGTTGGTTCTCCCGGCAGAATTCAAATACCTGGAACGCTCTAAGTATTTGATCTTTATATAGTCTTTGCAAACTTGTTTTTGTGACAAGTCTTTTAACAGTGCCACCAATACCATCGCAGGGAGATTTGCCATGGCTGGTTGCAAAAAAAGACCAGCTGCACTTTACATTGAAATCGTCTTCATGGTAACAGATATTTCTAAAATTCTTAGTAATTTTTATTGTGTGGAGCACACCCTCCAGTGAAATATTCAGCACTAGTTGTGCCCGTGGCTCCGCTCACGTAGAACTCAGAGCGGAGAAAGATAGAGCAAAAAAAAAATTCAAAAACTGCAGCCAAAGTACAAAAACTACACAACAACAACCAAAACGCAAAGTAAAAATCGAAGTCTTAATTGGATTCCGTAGTTGTAGTTAGGGCTGCCACCTTCAAAGAGTTTCAAAACCGGAGAGTCGGAAATAGATAAACCGGAAGTCACCGTTTTAGAATTGAATAACGAAATTGGGCATTATGTTATTAATGACATCACACATTGCTTTCAGTTAATGATAAACAAATACATGCAATTATAATATTATACAAATATGTAAACACTTAAGATTTAAAGTAAAAAATTGAAATTAAAAATATATAATGTCACATATTTAAAAATATATAATGTCACATATATAAGAACGTATTTTTGAATTCTGCCGACAACGTTTCAGCAAACTTAACTTTTCTGGATGTTTAATATATTCATAAGACTCCATGCAGGTCATGTTATAATTGTTTTTTGCACATAATTCTGCTTTCACCATAGACATATACAAGCGTTTTCGTTCATCATTCCACACATTGAACTTAAGAGAAAAAACTCGTTTAACAAAGGCATTATTATAGGAATAGATAGTATTTTTCCAACTACTTTTGGCAATTCGGAAAAATTAGCCGTCTTAAAACCTTAACCCACATTTTATCAACTGGCAAATCACATTTTACAATTTCTTTTTTCAATACAGTTAACCACAGATTACGTTTATTCAGATGTTCCACTCCTTCAGATAGCAATGGTAACTTTCTATTACCAGCTACCCAATCACAAACCATGACACACAACAAAGATGGCAGCATAGTCAACAGACATCATAAGAGTCACGTGATGTGGCTATTAGGTCAAAGTGCAGATCACAAATTACGTCATCATTTAACACTGCTAATAAAAATTAAGCCTTTTAAAAATTACATTTTAAATTTAAATATTACTTTATCGGCCTCGGTGGCTCAGTGGTTGCATGATCGCCTTTCATGCCCGAGGATGCGAGTTCGATCCCGGCCGAGGACGACGAGGATTTTTTCAGGGGGAAAATGCTGAGATCACGCACTTCCTCCGGATGGGAAATAAAGCCGTTGGTCCCGTGTAGTCGTTTGCCGGCTGCACGTTAAAGAACCCTTGCGAGGCAAAATTTGCGGCCCTTATAACGCCGTCCTGAAATGGCCAAAGTAGTTGAAAAGGACGTTAATACCAAATAAACTAAACCAAATCAAATATTGCTTTAGTTAACTTTTCTTTCTTTACCCCAAAATCTTTCTTTGTTTTACCACAAATGATGAATTTTCTGTAATCACATTCAGCGTTGTCTGTCTGTACACAATTCCAACAAAGCATTGCTATCACGCAATAAAACTGGTGATAAACAAAGCATTGCTATCACGCAATAAAACTGGTGATAGCATCTCTCACATCAATAAGCATTGCGAGCGTCGATCGCAGTCGTTTCGGTCGCACCCGCGCGTAACTCTAACCCGTGAGAATATAATCACTTCTCATTTCCAGCTCGCATAACATCTAATGAAATTTTGCAAAAAATAGATGAATGCGAGCGTCCTTATAAAACGATCCTGAGAAGATGCGAGGACATATCAGTGACAGAGTGGTGAGCGACGATCAAGGTTGGTTCAAGGGCTGGTTTCTTTTCTACTAAGGTCTACATAGGAAAAGAAACTTTCTCGAAAGCGGATAAAAAATGTGGAGTTCAACGCACTCATCGAATATGGCGAACCTAATACAGGGTGTGTATAAAAAGTATCGGGAAAAGTTTTGGAAAAATGATTTACATGTACTTCAGATAATGTTACAAAACCTTAAAATTCTTCAAAGTACATCCCTTGAGCGTTGACACACTTTTGCCAGCGGCTTTTACACGACTCGAAGGCTCCCTGGTAGGCGGATTCCGGAAGGTTCTTAAGGGTACGCGTGCAAGCTTTTTTTGACGGCATTTAGGGTCCCATGATGGAGGATTTCACTTTTGGGAATAGGAAAAAGCCTCCTGGGGCCAAGTCGAAAGTGTAAGGGGGTTGAGGAATCGTCGCGACGCCGTCAGTAAGTCGGTCACCTTGGAGCAGGTGTGGCAGGTGTGGCAGGTGTGGCAGGTGTGCAATTTCCAATTTTTGGCGATAGCCACTTAACCGACGGCCTGAATTCAGCACTTCACGCATACGTTGCACGTTGTCGCCGGTTCTTGACGTAGACGGCGGTCCAGCGCGGGGCTCGTCCTCCATACCCTCTCGGCCATTTTGAAGAGCATATGCCACTTAAAAACTGCAGTTTGTGACATGCTGTCATCCTTGAACACTTGGCGAATCATGCCCAACGTCTCCGTACCCGATTTCCCCAGTCCAACACAAAATTCGATGGCGTACCGCTGTTCAATCGTTCGCTGCATTTTCAGTTCGCACTGAGTCACTCGATAGGGGTCCACTAAGACTTCGATTTAGCCCGAACAAACACTCACAGGCGACTGACGCTTAGCGCGTTTTGAAGGTCCGACCCCACACCACAGAGCACGCTCGATGCGAGCGCGATGCGAACTACAGTCACGCCAGGAAAAAATTGTTCCCGTTACTATTTATACCAACCATGTATATCTTTGTACAGGAAGAAGAACTGTGTTTCGTCTATTTTATCAAGCCTTTCTCGTTAGACAAGCCTAATTCTGACTCATTCCTGATGGAGAATGGATGATTTCGCTTTAGCTAATGACATATGTGCCGTGTCGCCAGTCGACAAGAAACAGAGTAAAACGGGGAACACGAATTCCTTCTGTAAGTCACAAATAACTTTTACAAAGTGAATCAAATTTAACTAAAAGAAACTTTTATCCTAGCCCCGTGTGTATTAAACTCTTTCATTTTGTAGTATTGAAAGTGATAGCATGTGACTGCTATGATACGAGCTTTAACGATATTCCCTGGAATTTCATTTCTTGTGTACTTGAGAGGCATACGCCATAATTCAGCAAAACGAAACGGAGCACACCATGAACCAATGTCTTTGTGAAACAGCCACGTTATTGCACAGCATAAATTCCTTCTCACACAGCTAGGGTCAATGCTATCGGTTTGAGGTATTTACTTAAAGTCATTTTTGAAATAATAAGTTTTATTGAATTCGTTTCACAATTCTGTTGACCTTATTCTATCTGTATTTTATATGTTTTTTCTTAGAGATAAATTTACTCAGTTAACTTGGAACGTCGGGGACATAACCGAGCTTTTATAGGGTCGATAAAGAAAAGAACTGTTTTAATTAATATATTTGTTAAACTAAGGCTGGAAGCTTTGAGCTTTATTTGTATAATTGGTAGCTTGCTTTTCTTTTCAAAAGATAGTTTTGATAATTGTATTGCATTTTTTTAATCAATGGAAAAACCTTTCCACTACATACATTATAGCTTTTAGACGTTACAATTAGGTTACAATGGGGAGAGTGGGAGTACGGATTGTTAGAAGAGACGAATCATCCTAGCGTTGGGGAAAATTTGCGCGTGCACTTCGTTTTCTGCTTTGCGCGTATTCTATCGATTATTGGGAAGGTTCGCGTGCACGATGCAAGTGACAGACGAATGTTGAGAATTCCCTGCTTATTACGCACATTATTTAGCACAACTTGAAAACTTTTTCAGATTTGTGTTCATCAGGGTCTCTTTTGTGTCAATGGATATCCATGGACATTTTTGACTAAATCACAAAATAATTATAACGTAGCATAAATGGATTAAAAGCGCCTTTAGAATTATTTATTAAAAGAATGTTAAAAGCCGTTTTGCAATACATATTATAATTTATATATTCCCAAAACCCTGAAAAATATAATACAGTTTAGAAATAATTTTATTTTTCAGAAACACCGTGAAATTTATGTGCAATTTCAACATTCATAACTATCCAATGGACACTAACGAGTGTGTCATTTACATCGAGGCTATTGGTATATTTTAATATTTTATTAATATTTATTTAAATTAACATTTAAGAATAAGATATCCATATTTATAAGCTCCTAAACTGATATAGTAAAATTAGAAATACTAGTAAGATCAATACGTTCGGAGACTATGTTGATATCTCCAATGAGGCTTGGAGGAGAGGGAAACTATTTGACCGTGGTGTAGAGGCACATATGAGGATACTATTTCTAAAAAGTACCAAATCACCAAACTTATCTTTTGAGAAAAAGAAAGAAAATTATTTCGATATAAAATCCCAAAATAGCTGGTAATTAATATGTGATATTCCATATCAGTGTGGAGTGTTACATGAGCCCGACGGGAATTCCTTGCTCTTGTATTTGTTGTTCCAGTTGTAAAATAATGTAGTTTTGTTGTATTTTTTTGGAACGTAATATTTTAGAAATTTGGAGGGCACGGCAGTGCCCTCGCCAATTCGAGCAAGCACAGCCGTAACATCCTTTTCAGGAAGCAACTCGGCGTACTTTTGACCCTACGTATCTTTGTGTAAGAGTTGCATAAAATCCTGAAATTTTTATATATAGAGTATTTTGCAAATGAAATTGAATTTTCAAATATTACGTTTGTATCTTTTCTAATTCATAAGATACAAGAACTCAAAATTTCTTTATTTAGACACTGACTCACTGACCGATCATCAAAAATCTGAGGTACTTCCCGCGGTCCTAAAGACTTGAAATTTGGCATAAAGTAGTGTTTAGGATACAATGAAAGTAAAAATTTAAAAAATTCAGAATATAAAAGTGTTATTGGTTAAAGGTCACTGCCAAATATCAATTAACCTGTAACGGAATGGCTATTATGCAATTGGTGACGACATTACTTGCAAACGTGGAGCAATTGATCTCGACATTGTTGGCCAATTGTTAAGAGTGAGAAACAATAGCAACTCCGAGATATGAATTTCGTTGGAAACGTTCGTTAATCTGGAGGCATGGCATTTATTAAAACCAGATTAATGTCAAAATATTTTTAATTTCGGTTAAATCAACAATATTTATCTTTCTTATTAAATGATGCTAATATTCGTCAATTACGTTATGGTATTTTTTATAAAATGAATTGCGTAAATCGAAAAGAAAAAATTACAGCTGAACAATACTTTCAAATGCTTAATAAATAAAGATGAGCTAGAAGGCGATTCGTCTGCAATATTTCGTCGATTGTAAAAGACGTAACAATTTTAAAAAAGAAAAAAAAAACGAGAAATGACATCAATTGCATGACATAAAATTATAATCCTTCAACATGGTTCTTTACCATAAGTCCTTCTGAACACGGATACGGAGTGATTTAGTGGAACACATTAGGAAAGTCAACAGGATACGGCTAACAAAAATATTATACGGCCAAGGAATTTCTCGTTCCATAGATAATAAGTTTAAAGCTACCTCGGACTTCATTACATCGTCTGACGAGCCACTTGGTAATATATCGAACATTCTCGATCGAACATTACTTTTGAAGACGTAATACCAATCTCGAAGTGCTCAACAATTTCATTTGATATCGTGGGTTAAAGATGCCCCAATTCATCAAAAGTCGCCACTTGAGGAGGTAGCATCATTTGTAACAAAGTATGTCACGTGAGCCATATAAACAAGAATCTTTCGCCTACTCTTAATCAACGGGTCGTGTCATGTCAAACTCACTAACAGTACAGTTACTGTTTGCGAAAGAAGAACACTAAAAAGGTTGTACTGTATGTCAGTTTGTATTCCCACATCAAATTACTGAAGCACTTACCGTAACAGATATCGTAGTCAATAGCTGCTAAAAAAGCATTATCATCTAATAATCACTATAATATTGTGCGCAAAAAAGACTGAGGTATGATTAAGGATTACAATCCTGCAATGTTGCTCGCATAGAATTGTAACAAATATCCAGTTCGTGGGAGAAATAACAGCTATCCTGAATTATTATGTAACAAAATACACCACAAAAAGCGAAAAACAAACGCAACTGATATAAATTCTACTAAGAGTTTAAGAAGTCATTTATACAACATCGGACTAAAGGTATTGTCAATCGGTCGTGTGGAGCTTTGGAGGCAAGTGACACTTGGCTTAGAATTCCACTGTACGGGACTGATCCTCAAAAGTTGAAGACTGTAAAAAGTATCCCTAAAGGCGGTTATTAGGGATATTAGCTGGTGGTCATTTAAATGTGACTCGACTCTGTATGACGTTGAGGAAATGCCTGAAAATACTTCTTTTCGTTACTTCTTATGTTCAAACTGTGTCGAACCCTAGGAGAAGGAGGATGATTCGGGCAGACGTGAGGAGTTCTGTACATGGGCTCTAGAAACTATCGACTGGATCCTTCATTTGTACATAACATTGCGTTCAGTGAGGACGTAAACCGTCAGATCATGAGATATTGGATGGATATGAACTCTCGTTGGACAGATCTATCCAAAGTCGTTGGTGATAGCAAAGTTATGGTATTGTGTAGGATATGGGGCACCCGTTTCATTAGACCATTTTCATAGACGGTATCTTAAGTGTGCACTTGTTTGTCGCTGCACGTGCTTACTTAGAGCAGTGGCACCACGAGAGAGGCATCAGATATATACAAATTTATATTAAAAGCGAGTGTGATCTGCACAAAGTTACGTGTGTGGGGGTTTCGATGATTCTCCCCGACCTGTTGCTGCTGTGAGCGCAGGTGGAAAAGAATCACGTGACGTTCTCCAACGTCGAGTTATGGCTGGTAGTGTCCGTGTCTTTGTGCAGCGCGCATAGATTTGCCATTGCCTTAGCCCTGCTCATCGCTCCTCCGACTGCACCCGGTGTTTTGATTGCACCAAGTATTTCGTTCAGGAGCCACAATACATAATCTGATTGCCCCAGTCATTTGCGAAACTTTTCGTATTGTTTTCGTTTATTTTGTAAGGACAGCATGAGTTCGTTTTAATTCTTTTTGATCGCTACTGGTACTTCAAGCTTGACTGAGGGGCCCCTCTGATTGATGTTAACGATGTTTTACTTATTTTGGTAGACGACTTTGATACAAATATGCCTTTTAGTAATTCGTAATAAAGAGTTTATAGTTTCTTAAGTTTTGTGTGTTGAGTAAATGATTCTTCCCCCATTAATATCAGTCTTGAACTTTTAAAATTCCACCGTCCCACAGCATTAGTCTTTTGTCTAAGGTTGCATATGTTAAGAGGGGGCGTTGGGTTTGTTACAAATACTCCACACTGAGACGTTCATCATCTTTTGGGAAGTAAAATGTAGTACTGTAAATTGATTATTTATTTAATTTTAAAATAAGCAGTGGTACCTTTGGAAAGAAATACGTGATTTTGTACTTTTGGAATGAAAAATAATGTACGATGCTTCACACCAGAATATTAAATTAGGCTATTTTATTTTACTTTTAGGCTAAAATAGCCTTTGATTCCTTCCTTTTTTACGGAAGGGATCAAAACAAATTAGTTTAACTAACAAGCAGTCAGCTAACAAAATGAATATTTTGTATTTTTACAATAAGCATACAGTAATGATTATTCACTGCACAAAATTTCAGTATAGGAAATACAATCATTGCCAGAAAGTGGCTGCTTGAGGCAAAGTTGGTAAAATGGCAAGTTCTCGATACTTAGCCCCATCTGTAGGATGAGCTGCGTCACATTTTTTTCTTCTCCGCTTTGATATGGTTGTTTGGTTTCAGATTTACTTTGGGAGGCACAAGTTTGGATCCTTTTTTTAAGACCCGCTGCTCACGCGAAGGCGGTCGGGAGTAATAGGGGCTAATAGCAACAGAAGGTGTGTTAGGATGTACAATGAGAACTCGGGCTGTGCGTATTAAGAAATGTTTTTTTTGACTTCATAGACCTGTCAGCATGGGTCTGCCAGTCGCTCAGAATCGTGTCATGATGCAGTTGGTGCACTGTTCCAATCGGAATGAGCACGTCGTTATATTCATCTGGTGAAAGCACTGTTGGTATTTTCTTAAGTTTCTTTTCAACAATGCCAAATACCATATCAGCAGGCGTGTACGAATGTCCCTTCACAGGGAAGAACCATTCGAGATCGACATTTAGCTTTTTACCAGCAGTCATTAGCGTTTTATTTTGCGCTGCACAGCTATCACAGAACGCTCTTATTCTTTTAATAGTGGGATCCAAGCTAGGCTTTAGCACGTTCATGATAAAATCATACGCACAGGAAGAAATTTCATTGCAACCTCTTCCACTTTCGTGTTCGCACCACCGTTAAAGATGCGCTGTCTCTTTGTTCAATTTCGCTTTTTTCGTATGGATGATAATGCCCAAGGTGCGGTACCAAATTTGCTTTGCATAGTATGCTTGAGATATCTGTGTTTTTGGCAAGGGCTTATTTTGCATCATGTCAAACACGATGGCAGCGGTTCCCTCTGGATTATTAACCTCAATTAATAACCTATAAATAAACTGTACAGCAAAGTAATAATGATATTTTTGCGAATGTTAATCAAACTATATTGATGACGCTTCCACTAACGTCTTTTTATAAATTGGTCCCTTTTGACTCTGACGAACGCGATGATTTGGTAAGTTTTGACTCTTAACGGGGAGATCAACCCATTAAAACACAGAAGATATTGTATATTTTGTTGTAGGATGCGTGAAAAACGTAATTATTAACTTGGCGGCAAATTTGAAAAAATCTGATTTGGTATCTTTTGGAAATAGTATCCTCATATGACGCGAAACGTGGTAAAGAGGAAGCAGCTCCGCAGTGCAGGGTTTTTCCGAGTGTCAGTGCATAGGAGTTATTTGCGTTCTTCGGAAGGGACGACAGTGAACAAGATCTTGGCTCGCCTCCGTGATACTGTCCTCCGGAAACGCCCAGAACTCTGGAAAAGCAAGGGTGAGTACTGCAACATGACAATGGCCCCACACATCGGTTTTTCATGGTACAGGTTGCACTGGACAAAATAGAATGTCAACTTTTCCACAACCTCCTTACTCACCCGATCCAGCCCCATGAGACTTTACCTGTTCTCCCCTCTGAAAAACGAACTCAAAGGCGATGCCGTTTCAAGAGCGTATCTGAGGTTCAGGAAGCAGCGAAGCGCATAGTTGCAGAAGGGGAGTACTTTGAATGTGGTTGTTTGTAAACTGTGATAGGAATGCATCATATCCGTCAGAAAGGCCAGTCTCCTAACTTATTGAACGTACTAGTTTAAGGTAAGAGAGTAAACAAGAGAAATTCAATTCATTTAAGATGAAAAATGAAAGGAAATATTCCGCGACCAGTTTGTAGAGATGAGGAGTTAAATATTCCTGGTATCTGGTGAATCCAGGTTTTGAAAATTTTATTTCATTTTTAATCTTAATTTCATTTCTTAATTTGAAGCATAGCTTCAGTTTCTAACCTTTCACTTTATTTCAAACCAGTATTGAAACTCATACTTTATAATTTTTCTCATACTTTATAATTTTTCTCGGTTTAAATTTTTATATGTCCGCGGTCGCCTGTTTGATCGTAAATTTATATTTTGTTTGTAATCGTCATTTGATATCATGTTCTGTGATATTTTTGTAGTGACTTCATTTTGATTCTCCATTTATGTTTTTTTTCAAGTATTTTCCCTATAAACTTGCATACTCTAATTATTTTATAATTCCTTTCACAAAAAAAATGTAAACTGGCGCATGAGTATTTAGTCGTAGATGTCTGATTTATTTCGAGTTACTGAAATCATGGCGGTCTTCTTTTCAACTTAAGTCTGTTTGTTCAAAAGAAAACTAAAACAATCAACATGGAAAATTAATTTGTATGTTTTTAAACAAAGAGTTAAAAACTAAAGTTTTTTTTATCTAAATCTAAATAAAAACTTTAAAGTGGTGAAGACAATCTTTACTATCGTTGTAGACTTCAGCCATCTCATTATCTGATATATCCACTTCAAGTTTAGATGATGAGAGGTCATCACAGAGCATTCTGATGAAACTTTTTCACATGGATTATCGTTTCTTATGTTTATTTGGGAGTTTTATTACATTCTTCGTGTTATTCTTAGGAATAATTATATATTAATATCCTTTCCAATATTTTGTTTTCCGTGTTTCTACTGCTTGCTGTCAGAGATCTTTCTTCTCTTAGTAGATGATGGCTTTCTCTTATTACTCTTCTAAAGTAACCATATTTGTCATAGTACCCAGAGACTTAGCCCTCTTCCTCTTAACTTTCGCATAAGCGCGTCCAGAATTGTGTGAATGAGATCAATTTTACATCAAAATACGAGCACTAGTTCCGGCTCATATGGTCTGAATCTCTTTTTCGGCCTTCCATATACGAGGGCAATCTTGAGAAACTAGAGAAAAGTCGCCCCTATAATTGCTACAATAAAGTAGACAATGAAGTTAATGCAAGTGATGAGCCAGGAGATGAAAAAGAATTATGAATTTCGAAAATGAGATGTTTTTAAGTCGTCATCGTAATCGCTGAGTTCTAACGACATAGTTTCAGTTTTGAATAATCATCATCGTCTATCTAAAAGCAAAAACACATACACACAATTGCCGGTTGGGAACGGTTCAATCGTACAACCTGACCAGTTGACGACCGGTCTTTCTATATGGAAACATCCAAACTGTGGCAGTTTTGTTCTGTTTCGTATCAACTGTAATTTCATTGAAATAATGTCAGGAATAAGTAATACTGCCTCTCCTGTACGTTACTGATTGGTTGAACGAATTCGATTCGTTTACGCAAGTGGGAGTTTTTCTTCTTCTTTCGAGCTGGGGACTATAGAATTTTCTGTATCTTCAATTAGTGTTGAATTTTTTTAGCAAGATTTAAAGAAGAAGTCCAACCAATTATGAATATATCTAAAATTTAGCAATCTTAAAGATATATGAAAGATATAATTTATTTCGATAATAGATCGATAACAATCTATAAAAATTGGAAATTTTAAGGCACTCTTTGATACGCGCATGTTTTCTCTATTGCATCTGTATAAAAATTGAAACGCTGCCCACAGGGGCAAAAAGGAAACATGGACATACGAGGGTGAATCAAAAAGTAAGTTACACTCTGAAACAGAAAATCAGATGCAAGTTAAGATTCCATACACACGTTCTGAGGAAACGTGCACCATTTATTTCACTTTTCTACATAATCACCCAACAATTGTAAACATTTGTCTGAACGTGAAATTAATTTTTCCATGTCGCTGCGGTAAAAATCCGCCCCAACGTTTCTCAACCATTTCAGCACAGCGTCTTTGACGTCGTCGTCAGTGCGGAATTTTTTACCTCCCAGGTCACATTTCATTTTCCCGAACAAATGATAGTCACATGGTGGATGATGCCACACTTCCCAACGTTGACAGCAGTTCCTGAGTAACAGTAGCTGTGTGCGGTGTGGCATTTTCGTGCAGGAGAATGATCCCTTTACTCAATTTTCCCCACCGTTTTTCATTTATTACTTTTCTGAGATTTCGGAGCGTCTGACAGTACGAGGCTGCGTTGATTGTCGTTCCTTTTTCCAAAGACAGACCGCTTGGTATCAGGGATGAAGTAGTAAAACTAGGATTCATCCCCCATGATGATTCGACGCAAAACGCGTCTCCTTCGGTGGAATATCGTTGCAGGAGAGCCAAAGACGACAGGAAACGTTGGCTCCTGTGATGGTCCGCGAGCTGTCGAGTAACCCACCTGGCGTACAATTTCCTGAATCCAAACTCGTCGTAAACAATCGTCGTAAACGTCCCATAAGAATTCTTTAATTCTGATTCGTCGATTGTCCAGAATGATCTCATTAACGCGGACTATGTGCTCGGGAGTGTTGGACGTGGAAGGTCTTTCTGCGCGGTAAGCCATTTTCGAACTGCTGGCACCACTTCACAATTGAAGGACGAGAAATCACATTATCCCCGTAGACACTGCAAATTTCCTTATGGATTTCATTGCAATTTAACCCTTTCGCCCTTAAAAACGGATTATTCCACGAATCTCCAACTTCGAAGTATACAACCAGTTGCTGCGCCATGACAGCAATACTCTTCCGTACGCAGTAAACGCATAAATACGTGGGATAATGCCACGTTGCAATTACAGACATACAGGCAACATCCTTAAAAACGGTGAATGATGTCGGAGCTCTTGTGACCACAGATGGTGCTGAGTGTAACTTTTTTTGATTAACCCTCGTACCTACCATAGTAGCAAATTATTTAGAGGTTTTTCTGTTCTTTTAGCTCATACATAATTTAAAAAAAAAGTATTCGACATTTGGTCTAATTCGGAACATAACTATAAAGGAGGCGCGAAAAAAATGGAATCGGAAAAATGGCTACTAAAAAAATGCTACCAGA
>JAHWFO010055381.1:168311-191459 GCA_023313115.1 Rhysida immarginata | reverse complement strand
AAAAATGTCACCGGAAAACAGGATACCAGATTTTTAAAGATTGTAGAGATTTTTTTTTACATATTTATTGTTAAATTTTTTTACCTACGAGGGCCGTTCAAATTTGACCTGGACTTTATTTTTTTATAAAATCAAGAAACCACGAAAACTCACACTCACCAATTATTTCTCAAAAAATTCTTCTTGCTTCTCTACACATTTTCTGCAGCGTTCTGGGAGTATCTGAATACCGGTTCTGTAGAAATCTTCAGGCGGATGTCGAAACCACGTCAGGACAGCCTTTTTAACTTCCTCATTGTAGCCGAACCTCCGCCCTCCCAAGAACTGTTTCAATGGTCCAAAATGGTGATAGTCACAAGGGGAGAGATCCGGGCTGTATGGAAGATATGGTAAGATGTCCCATTTGAGTTCCGTCAGTGTGTCCATAGTCAGTTTGGCTGAGTGTGGTCGGGCATTGTCTCGTAGAAAACAAAGACCACTGGTAAGGATTCCTGGTCGCTTTATCCTTAGTGCCAGCTTCAGGGACGTCCTCAAAAAGTCAATGTAGTAAAGTGCATTTACGGTTCGACGTTCTTCCAAAAAATCGACATGAATGAAAACTTTAATGTCCCAAAATACAGTTGCTATCACTTTCGTTGCCGAGGGTGTCATCTTGAATTTTTGGGTCGTGGTGAATCAGTGTCGCCACTCCATCCTCGCACACGTGCTTTCAGGAGTATGGTGATGAATCCATGTCTCGTCGGTGATCACAACACGCCTTATGAAGCTGTCATCTTCCCTGTCATAGCGCTGCAGCACCATGGAACAAATTTCTACCCGGTTGGATTTGTGATCATCGGAGGGTTGCTTAGGGAAACAAATCTATCTGGCACAGATCTTGTTGAATTTCAGCTTATCGTGAATGGTGGTCTCCACACTGTCAGTGTTGATGTTCAATATTGAAGCCAATTCTCGAACATGAATCCGCGTGTTGTCCCTTATCAGCTCATTTGTTCGTGCGATGATGCCATCATTGACAGCAGTTACTGACCTTGCCTTATGAGGTTCATTGCCGGTTGATTATAGCGCTGTTTGAAACTTTTGGCACCAAGCAAAGACGAATGATCGAGACAAACATGGGGTGAACCGTCTTTGAAGTCTCTGATGAATTACAGATGCTTTCACACCTTCGTTGTGGAGAAACTTGATGATTATTGGTGCTCCACTTTGGTCGACACATCCTGTCCGCCATTTTGTTTAAACAAACAATTGATTGTCATGGTAATCGCATGAGTGGTGCTGCATTTGTATGACAGGCGATAGTTGCCATTCCATCAATGAAAGTTTAGATTTTTACAACAATTAAATTTACAAAAGATAAAGTCTTGGTCAAATTTGAGCGCCCCTCGTATATGTTGCTATAAGTTGTCAAAAAGTAAGCTAATAAATTTACAGTTCTACAGTTGCAATAAATATACAATCTGAGGCGTGTCCCATAAGTATAGGACTACCCATAATTTCCCGTGTCTGCAAGAAACAAAATAAAATAATTAAATCATTGTCATTGTATCAGATTCTCACAACTATTACATTAGTCAACACACATTTTGTGACTTAAACCACACAAAGTGTTCTTATTAGTAATTTGTAGGTAGAATCCGAATCTGCTTTTAGATTTTTTCTATCACGTCAAGTTTTCAAGTTATGCACATCGAGACTTCTATGTTAAAGTAATGGGAGTGAAGAGAAGTGGCTCATTGTAAAGTATCCATATTTTGGGGCCGCAAGGAAATTTACCAGGCCCCAAACACTGAATGATTTAAAAATGTTTCATTGTAAAACAAGAAAGCTGTGCGTGCTAGAAAAATTTAAAAATTATATTCCTAATCAGCAGAAAAAATACTACCAAAAATCACCCACTTTCATTTTGTCACAAGAAAAATCTTAAATTTTGTTGGCCAGTGTTTATAGTTTCCAACGAAAATAATGAAAAACAATCAACAACAATAATAAAAATTTATAAAAATAGAAATTAAGCTGTCCCATAAGTATAGGACCAGCATCACTTAATGCCATTTTTCGAGCAAAAAAATTAACAAAGCAGTGATTAATCAGCCAATAGATGGCACTGATGATTGCCTAATATTAAAGCACTATATAAAGAAAGTACGGACAATTCATTGTTGCAGGCAGCCATTTTGACTCTTATTTCATATGATGATTGGTCTATTTTGCAGCAAATTCAAACTTCGGAGGCACATTTCTCTCTAACTTTTGCCAAAAAGGAAGTGTTCAATCTGCAAGTTAGAATTTATCGCAAAACAAGAAACATTCATCATAAAACTAGGAATGAAATAGGAGTCAAGATGGCTGCCTGCAACAATGATTGGCCATACTTTCTTTATACATGCTTTACCTAATATGGTTACCTCCACAAAAACTTTCAAGTGGCTGTAAACAAGCAACTTAAACACAATGCGTCGTAACACCAACTTGTCAGACTATGAAAAAGGTCAAATAGATGTTTTGAAAGCTTCTGGAGTGAGTGCACGAGGTATAGAAAAGGCTATAGTTCGGTCACGTCAAGCTGTACTTAATTATTTGAAAGCTGGTCCTCAGTATGGCCAGAATAAGTGATATGGAAGATCTCAGAATACAACTAATCGACAAAAAGTGCGATTATTAAAAAAATGAAAGAGACCCCAACATTTTTGCGCTCACTGGCCAATTCTGAAGATGTTCCAGTATCAAAATCAAATGTGCAACGGATTGTGAAGCATGCATCATCCCTTGTGTACAGGAAAAGAAAACAGCAACCTGCACTCCAACTGCCTCCCAAGGAGAAACAGTTGTCCTTTGCCCAGTCATTGATGTCCTGAACAGAAGATTGGAAGAGAGTTCTTTTCTCTGCTGAGAAAAAATACAATTTAGATGGGCCAGACGGCTGGCAATATTACTGAAATGACATCAGGAGGTCAGATGAAATGTATTCCACACGGTCTGGATTGGCTTCGGATTGAATGGTAGAACCAATTTAGCTATTGTTAGTGGAAGAATGAAGGCTTCAGATTATCAAGATCTTCTTGATATTCATCTTTTACCGTTTGGGGAGAAGATTGGAGGAAACAGATGGATTTTCCAGCAAGATAATGCCCCAGTTCACCTGAACCAGATGAACTGGCCTGCCTTATCTGCAGGTATCAGTCCCGCGGAAAATGTATGGGGACCTTTAACCAGATCTGTTTACGCAAGTGGTAAATAGTACGGCAATACAGAAGAATTAAACTATGTTGTGTTGAATGCCTGGGAAGAAATTAATTCAGATTAACTGCAAAACTTGGTCACAACTATGCCAAACTGAATTTTCAAAATTACTGAAAAAAGGGAGGATTTATTCAGCATTAACATGATGCTGGTGCTATACTTATCGGACAGCTTAATTACTATTTTCATAAATTCGTATTCTTGCTGTTGTTTGTTTTTCATTATTTTCTTTGGAAACAATAAATAATTGTTGTGAGAACCTGATACAGTGACAATGATTTAATTATTTTATTTTGTTTCTTGCAGACAAGGGAAAATATGGTTAGTCCTATACTTATGGGACATGCCTTAATTGCATGTGCGACTCCTGACAGGACCTCCTCTATGGATTTCACTCTTCCCCACACTGATTTCAAATTGTCTTCAGTCGTTGTATATCTCTTTATATACTCGCTTTTGCCGCTTCTTGGGGGGGGGGACGTCCTGAAGCCTCTTGTATGATCGCTGTTGATGCTGCTGCATACACAGATTGAAGAGCGTAGGTAGCTTTCCAAATGGTAAGGTGATGGTGGCCAACCACATGTGAATACGACATATTCCAGCTTTCAAAATGGTTGTTTGTTCTGGAGATTCCGAATCGCCTGATGCATCTTCAACAGAGGTGACAGAAATAAGGAGCTCACCGTAGAAGACGAATGGTCTTATGTCTAGGGCCGATCTCTCTGAAAATGCCAGTAATATATGTTCAATCAAAATAATCAACTAATTTTACCGCTCCATCTGGCATCGCGTTGCGAAGGAAAACCATTCCGTTGAGAACGTTTTCAATGATAGGAAGGCTAGACCATTCAACATACTCACAAAGTGTCGGAATCCTTCATTTCTGCGATAACGGTTATCAAAGCTCTGGCTCCTGTATCTTCCTCGACGTACTTTGCGTTAGATGGAAAAACATCCAGGGATGGGACCAACTTCAAGCACTGCTTGCATTACCGCTACTTCGTAATCTACAGTGCAGTCACATTATTATGACCACCCCCTACGTTTTTCTTCGGGGTTGCCCAGCCGAGGAACTATGTCACGTATTGGGAATTGGTTAGGTAACTATATAAGGTAGGTTTCCACTATGTTAAAAACATATTACTCATTGCTGCAATGGATAAGAAATGTGATTTATCAGATCTGGAACAGGGATGATAATCGGCTTTCGGGCCAAGGGTAGCAGTATTTTGGAAACCGCGCAGTTCGTGAACTGTTCTCGTGCTGCTGTAGTTAAACTGTACCATGACTGGGAAAATGGGAAAAATAAACGGTATGTAACTGTGGAGCACCACATGCCATTGATGAGAGAGGTGAACGTCGGATGCGAAGTTGTGTGAAGGCCAACCAAAGAGCTACAGTGGCCCAACTTACCGCTCATACCAACGAGGGTGCTACCAGACATGTTTCTAAAACCACAATACAGAGGACCCTACTACGTATGGGCTTCCGCAGCAGACGGATGGTCACCGCACCCATGCTGACGAATGTTCATCGCCAAAAACGGCTTCAATTTGCCCAACATTACAGAAACTGGACCATTTCTTACTGGAAAAAGGTTGCCTTTTCCGATGAGTCACGATCTCTGCTCCACAGAAGTGACGGCCGTTGGCGGGTGAGACGAGAAACCTCCGAGAACAAGCATCCTACAACCATTGTTGGACGAATCCAGGCTGGTGGCGGCAGCGTCATTGTGTGGGGAGTGTTATCATGGCATTGTCTGAGCCCACTGATACCTGTGGAAGGCACTCTCAACCAATTCGGTTATTTATCCGTAATTGCAGGTCAAGTACACCATACATGGTGACTGTCTTCCCAGAGGGGGATGGCACGTTCCAGAAAGACAATGCGACGTGTCATACGGCTGCAATTGTTCGGGGGTGGTTTGAGGAACACGACCAAGTACTACCCTGGCCCCCTAATTGCCCAGATCTCAACCCACTCGAGATCCTTTGGGATCACCTCGATCGTCATGTGCGTGCTATCGAAAAACCACCGCGTACCCTTCAGCAGCTATCGGATGCTTTACAGTCTGCATGACAACAGCTACCAGTAGAAACCTACCAGAATCTTATTGACTCACTCCCACGTCGTCTAGCTGCTGTCCGTGCCGCTAAAGGTGGTTTTTCGGGATATTAGCTGGTGGTCATAATAATGTGACTAGACTCTATTACAATGGTCACGGAGTCAGGCGAAATTTCTTATCTCTCGCAATACGATATGATGACTCTAAATATTCTCTGCATAAAATTTGTACGGCTCATTTTTATAAATGTACTGGCGGACAAAACCATTGATACGGCGGAGGTACTATTACTAGCATGGGCCCATCTGTACCAATTCTTCTGGCTCTTCGTTTTACTATTAAAAAGAGAATTTCTCAGCGGTCTTTACAGCGCAATAAATTTCACTTCTCCTTAACAATTTGCATTGTTGAAATGAGTAACTTAAAAAAGTTTATAATATCAAAACTTCTAAGCTATCAAATAGGTTAAAGTTCGAAGCAAAATAACTTATTTCATAGTTAAGTGAGAATGATGCACTTAGAAAATGTCATTTCAGTGAAGCCTGAGGATGTTGGCAGAATTTATCTTCGGCAGATGCCTTATAACGGAACTTCCACAATTCAATATGCTGAAAATCACTTACCTCCACAGTATACATTGTTGAGCATAAATATTAGCAATAAATGCACGGATATTGTACCAGGAAGTAAGTAAAACATTTCAAATACTTTTTTAATAATTATAATTAATAATTTAAATTACTTATAAAGTAAAAAAATATCCTGTTATTTAAAGATTCTATTACTTAAAGTTTCTGAAGAAAAATGTTCAAAACTCAAATTTTAAGAGTCTAAACGTCACCTGAAAATTGCTAAAAAGCTGACTTAAAACGTCATTTAATCTCGACAATTACTGCCGTTTTCTCGTGGCATAGCGCAGTTCATTAAGTGATAGATACACGGAAAAGAGATAGGTTAACCTCATCCGTGACCATCGAAAGAGAAAGCCTCCGCATTAAAACTTAATAAATTGTTACATCATCATAGATAAGCAAATTCGGGGCTTGTTATTGGTAGAAATACGAATAACTATGTACTATCTATGATGATATGACAATATATTACGTTTCAATGCGAAGGCCTTCTCTCTCGGTGGCAATGCCTCATCCCACTATGAAACAAAATCGAAATGCGCATGTGTTAGTTTTACCGTTTCACCGAGTCGCTCTAACTCGCCAACAGTAATAGTCCCTATCTCTTCGGATGTTTATTTTGTAAACTATCATGAACTTACTACTTGAAAGTTATTTAAAAATAACTTGTGATTTTGTAACAGATTCTGATTCAATTTGAAAATATAATTCGTTGATACCGTCATTGGCGGAAGGTGAAGGGCGGCTAGTGGATACTTGCCTATACTCTACTCGGGGGGATAAATTTCTTGTTAATAAATGTTTAAATGTATTTCTGCTTCACAGTTAAAGCTCCTCCTTGGAATGTTTACAAGATTTTATTTTGTTTATTTCGCAACTGAAAGCTAAATTGTACAGCTTACGTATTCGATGAATGCACCGCCATGTGTTTACGAGATATATAATGAATTATATATATAATAAATAAAAAAATTCAGAATGTGTAGGACGTGTTTTTAATTTTTACTAAAAATTGTAGTGTATTTTTCCATTAGGTGGAGGTTTCAAATACAAGTTACCAAACAAAGGCCTTAGATTAGCTTCAGTTTCTTTTTCATGCAGATTGATACTAACTTGACCATGCGCATTTCGTTTTTATTTCATAGATTGTGGGACCAGACTTTATAGATGCTGATGCAATAAGTTCATAAATAATGTAACGACGCGTTCGTAAAGTCGAAATAAACTTGAATTTTAGACATTTTCGATAAGAAACTTTTTGCTTAGATTGATGCAGGGAATCATACTATATAATTATTGTCCTTCCATTTAGAATCACCCTGTATATACACGGCTTATTCAATAAATAACCGGAAATATGTTTTAGTAATTATTTATTATAAAGCACCAGAATAACTACATTATTATTTTTCAATGCCGGCTCGATGGCCGAGAGCATTAAGGCGGAGATTCTGTAGCTTTCGAAACCGACGAGTTGCGGGTTCGAAGGCATAGGTGTTTATGTTTGTCCCTTTACAAATAAGCTTGGAAAACTAAGCAAAGCCTCTAGAGTGGTCCCTTGCTAGGCTAAATTTTCAATAGATTCAATGCTTATTTAATACCCTCGACATAAAAGTGGTAAAAGAGGAATAGAAAAGATAAACGATATTTTTCAACATAGTCTCCCGCTCTTAGTCCAATGCACATACACAAGCGATCGACAAAGGCACTGATTCCACAGAAAAAAATTCTCTTGGACGTGTGCGTAACCATTCATGTACTTCTGACTGGACTACCTCGTCTTTCTGGATCCTCGATCTATTTAGTGCATCTTTTAGTAGGATAAGGGTATGAAAATCTGAAGCTGCGAGATCGGGCGAATATTTATTTATTTATTTATCTATCAAGGTTAAAGAACAACTAAGAATATGACATTGGGTTAAGCACTCAAACCGTAGGTTGGTTGGTTGACTTGGAATTTTAGGCGCGTCAACTGCTTTGGTCATTTGCGCACAACTGTATAACTACTATAACAAAATCAGGAACTCAAAGTCTGTGCATATTCTAAAATATTTTGGATTTTTGAAATTCTGACTTAGGATTCTTAAAGATCATCAAAAAGTAGAATAGGAATATCTGTAAGACTCATCTTCCATGTCTTTGTCTTTATCGTTAAAATTGGGTTTAAACTTTAAAAATATCACACTTTCAGTGCCTCTACCTCCTAAACGTTTGGATCAATTAAAAGAACACCAAAAATGAAACATTTCTCAAATATTGTTTACAATCTGATAATATACCATTAAAATAGGGGTTTCTAGTGCACATTTTAAAGTTGGCTTCCAATTCTAAAATGGTGTCATTTTTTTTAAATGAAAAACACATAAAAACCACTCAAATAAAAGTACGATAATTCTTTCATTGAAAGTACTCTGTCAGATTTGTATTTTAGAAGTTAGCTATTTGTTCACTTTAGGTGAGACACCCTGTATATGTAAATTTGCCAGTTTACACTGAACGACCAATTTATTAAAGACACCTCTTACGGAAAATGGATTGACCTCCAAGTGACACACAAACAATGGAACAGGCCGAAGCGATGCATTGTATAAAAGCGTGTATAAAAGGGATGCATTGGATCACATTTTGCAGTCAGCAGCAGAAGTGGACTGACTATGGGTAAATCCAAGGAATTGACCGACTTTGAACGAAGTAAGATCGTTGGAGCTCGACGGGTATTTTGCAAACCCTTTTTTCCCGTGCAACAGTGTTAAGGGTATTCCGTGAATGGCAGTTATGCCAAAAAAATAACATAACACAACTCCGGACAAAACAGGGCCGTGGATGAACGAAGCCAACGGCGACTGGCACGAATCATCCACAGCAACGGGATGGAAACTGCCCAACAAATTGCAAGGCAGTTCAATGAGGGAGCATCCCAATCCATTTCGGAGCACACAGTGCGGTGCACCTTGCACCGATCTGGGTTTAACAAAAGGCGGCCAGTACGAGTACCGTCGCTGTCACCGCAAAATAGGAAAGCGCGCCTGCTATGGGCACATAGGCTTCGCCACAGGACAGGGGAAGAAGGTCGCCTGGTCCGATGAATCGCGGTTCCTACTTCATCATGCGGACGGCAGACTGCGCATTTGGCGCAGACAACATGAGGCCATTAACCCATCCTGTCGGCAGACAACCGTACAGGAGGGTGGAGGAGGAGTGCTAGTCTGGAATGTCTTTTCTTGGGACACACTGGATCCTCTGAAAGTACTCTGTCAGATTTGTATTTTAGAAGTTAGCTATTTGTTCACTTTAGGTGAGACACCCTGTATATGTAAATTTGCCAGTTTACACTGAACGACCAATTTATTAAAGACACCTCTTACGGAAAATGGATCGACCTCCCAGTGACACACAAACAATGGAACAGGCCGAAGCGGTGTATAAAAGGGATGCATTGGGTCACAAGTTGCAGTCAGCAGCAGAAGTGAATGCGACACGTCCCTGAATGCAACACACTACCTGAACATAGTTGCCGATCAGGTGCGCCCGTTCATGATGACTGTGTTCCCTGGTGGTGACGGACAGTTTCAGCAGGACAATGCTCCCTGTCACCGTGCTCGAATAGTCTTGGACTGGATCGAGGAACATGACACGGACTTCCGCCTGCTTCAGTGGCGACCTCGTCGCCCGATCTCAACCTGATCGAGCATTTATGGGATGAAGTGGAGAGAACCATCCGACGTCTTTCCACACTACCATCCAACCTGCACCAATCACGGGACACTGTGATGTCAGTCTGGGCTTCTATTCCTCCGCAACGGTTACAGCATCTTGTTGAATCCATGCCAGCACGTATTCAGGCAGTTCTCGCCGCTAAAGAAGGCGCAACAGGCTATTAGCGGGGTATCTCTAATAAATTGGTCGTTCAATGTATATGATAAACCGTAAGTACTCCATGGTAGACAATGTGAACACTGGCATAGTGCGGTCTGGCATTGTCATGGATCAAAACCACGACCACACTCAACAAAAATTTGAGACACTTCGCTGCTGCGGTTTGGAGCATTCTTGTAAGGGTGCCGCCATCTAGAGTGACTGTTTCCTAGCGTCCCAGGAGCTAGGCAGGCGTGCCATAAGGATGGCTCCAAAAAAATAAAAAACATATAACAATCACGGTTTTATTTTAGATTTTTTATTGGTCACTCCAGATTTTAGAATTTCCGGTTTTTATTAAATAAGCTTTGTGTTTATACGTTTGTATATATGAACAAAATGATCACTTCAAACAAAACATTATAAAACTATGCTGCTCATGCTTTATATAAAAACGACATACTGAGAGCACTAAAAACGCCGACAAGATTATCGGCGATCTGACCATCCTGCCATAACTTATAAGTTTCCCAAGTTCACAGTGAGCAATTTATCCGAAAGTGGATAGCTAAAGGAGCTGAAACACGATGTCATAGCGGTGGAAGCCCCGACAAAGGCTGCCACGTTTTTACTAAATTAGTCTATCAAAAGAGGCATATCACAGCAGCACAACTGCAACAGATCTCCAGCAAGCATCACTATAAACACCACGACATTTTGTCGGGAGCTCTATATTTAAGTCACAAATGACGGGCAGTTTCCCATAAGCCGAAAAATTAGCACGAAACTTTATCATGCTCGATGCAATGAAAGATTTTGCTGTCCAGCTGAATGCTGGAATGAGTACTAAGTGAAGATGAGAGAACATTCACGTTACATCTTTTCCATTCATCTGATGGAACGAGGGTATAGCGTAAGGCAGAAGATCGACATCTACCGTAATCTTTTATCTCAGAAATGAAATTTGCGGTAGCAGAGTGATAATCAAATCTTATTTCTCATTATTTAGTCTTGGTCAGTTGGTTGTATGTCGGAATCACGAACACTTAATCATATGTAGAGACTTGATTATACGTTGCAATTATACGTTTCCTACACGGTGATAGCTCTTTGCCACAAAGCCTGACCTTTTAAGACATAAAGTACTCTCTAGTCAAAGTCCAGAACTCAACCCTGTATAGTTTGATGAATTGCAAGTGACGGGCAGTTTCCCATTGATGAATTGCAAGTGCGAACAATTGATAGGCAACCAGAAACACGTAATCCTCTCTTCGAGTCTTTGAAGGAGGAGTGGATGTCCATGCTAGCACCTTTTATTAAATTCTTCTCTTTTTTTTTTAAAGAGCACTCCACAACGTCTGCAAGCTGTCATTACGGCTTAAAGCAGCATACTATAAATCAGATTATAAATAAAGAATATATTCACCAACGTCTGTGTCCGGTTTCAAGTGGTCATTCAGTCATTCATATACTTATACATATATGCAGGGGTGACCAACATAACAAAATTGAAATATATTAAGTCAATCGAAATTTTTAAATGAAGATACTGTTTATTTAGTTACTATTCCGAAATTTAGTGTTAAGAAAGAAAAAGAAAACAATTCAAGTATATCTCATAAACAATTGCAATTAGTTTTCCTGAAGTATAAGTCACTTGCGGCAGGAAATAAGTTGGTCATTGCTGCTATTCTTAAAAGCCTCGGATAGTAAAATCAAATTTTTTTCTTATCTTATTTTGCAGTAAGACTTTTCACACTGCCGCAATTCTGTCTCAGTTACCATTTCAAGTTTCAGAGAAATATAGCGAACTATATTATGTTGTTGTACATTCCTAGTGGATTGATAGTAACGATTTCCTTCTGTAGCTCTTGGTTGGATACTGAAGCTACAGCCCCACGGGTAGCTTTAGGACTGACGTCTTTGCTAACGCTATCCATGCAGTTCTCCACTGCCCAAAATAATGTTCCCCCGGTAACATACGTAAAAGCCCTGGATGTCTGGATGATAACATGTATATTCATGGTATTCATGTCCTTGTTGGAATACTTCATTTCCTATCAGTTTCGAAATCATGGGACTATTGCTCCTATATCTTCGTTTAACCAAAGAGATCGTGATAAGGTAATTCTTTATCTACAATATGAAAAATATATTTATACTAACCACCATTTTATTCTCTTTTATTGGGTTGTGTCAAAATAATACGGTGATACAGTTGATGCAATTAATTATTGCAGTTTTTGTTTATTATTATTAATGAAAAAATACATTAAAATATACAGGATGTCCAGAAAGTCTGGTAACATGGCAGATTTCTCAAAGCTGCCAGGTAGGCGAGATCTGATGAGTGTGGTTTATAGGTAATAGGGATGTGGGGAATTCATTGCCGCACTCAAATTTGACTTTGACCCCCAAATTTAAGGTCAACCAATTGCTAACTCGAAATCTATTAAAGATAGAGAAAAATCTCCTATTGCTAACCTGTAGAGCAACACCTTATTAGTCTAAAAACAATTTTTAATCATACCCTTACCCTTGATAGATTTTGAGAAAATGAGAGAGAAAGAGCCACTCAAAGTCTTCTTGGGCTGTCCAGGTTGGCTGAGGTTTCTAACACATTTGAATTGCAATGAAGCAACCGTTGGGAAGGCTCATTAAGTGCTTGATCTTGAATGATTTCTTTCTCGCCCATTTTCTCAAAATCTTTCAAGGGGAAGTGTGTGATTAAAAATCGTTTTTAGACTAATGTCGTGTTGCTCTACAGGGTAGCAATTGGAATTTTTTCTCTATCTTTAATAGTTTTCGAGTTAGCAAAGACATCAGACAATACACAACAGACAAACAAAAAGAAAGACTAATTCATTTTAAAAACTAAAAGCTTGAAGAAAACGACACATGTATACTTCTCACCAGGACATAGATACAAACATCACATTAAAGCAACCAAAAGCAAAAATGTCTCTTTTCTCTAAACCCTGAACTTCAAATAATGAGTTAAAACATTTTAGTTTCTTATTTTATATTAAGTAAAAATTTTAAATTAGTTGATACTGTATGCAGGGTGTACTAAAATAATTGCCCCGGTTCCATAATTTTATTGTAGGTGTATTACTTAACATATCATCACGAAACTTTGCAAATGCATCAGAGACCTTCAATAGAGAGACATGCCATTTCATAATTTTCCCATATAAGAATGTAATATGTTGTTAATAGGCGCCCTCTGAACTTCTCCAATGAAACACTCGGGACATGCATAATTGACGCAAGTAGTAACAATGAGGCAAGGCATTATTGATGTCACATTAAAAATTGTTCTGCAAATGTTTGACTGGGCGTATCCAGTTAAATTTCCGATGTCTAACAATTTAAATTGGAAATCTAACTGGACACGGCCTGTCAAATTTTCGTTCTACAGCATATACGTTTTTTTCAGTTTAACATTTTTTTACTTATGTTTTTAATTTTAAAATTATTTTTTGTAAATCTTATATTTAAATAGAAACCGCAAAAACATTTTAAATTTCAAACAATTTTATTTTGTGTTGAAAATAATTTTCACAAACATACAAATTCATTTATTTCTGGTAAAACTTAAATTGCTAAATAAGTTTCATAAATATTAGTTTATGTGCATTTATCATGCAGAAATATCCACGTAATTCCTATTGTGTATTTTATAATTGCCATATCAGAATCTATAGATAACAAAAGTGAACTATGTGAAAAATGAAGTGGTAATGAATCTCACAAGCACAAATTTATAAAAAACAAACAATCGATCAGGAAGAAGTACGAACAGTGAAAATCACTACAGAAGTCATGAATATCAACTTGTTACAAACATATAAGCTCCTCCTGCTGGCAGTTATAAAACTGTTCATTTGTGAAATGTGCTTGCACACACAAGGTAATTTTTACTGATTTCTTCAAAACTTTCAGTAAGCGGATCGCTTCTTTCACAAGCTGTTGACCACATTTGCCACCTAACAATGTCAAAAATATATATTAATTGTAAAAGTATAATTATGCATATGTAATGAATATCATAAAAAGAAAAAACTTATATTGATTTATTTTAAAAAATTTCGTAATCAATTTTAAAAAATTTTCATTTGGATTTTATTTTCTATATTAAATTTAAAAAATAAGAATCATAAACAAAATGTAATGAACTTCATAATTTACAGTAGCTAAAATTGCTTATTTAAATTTTAATTTTATTTCTTTTGTATTTATTTTAGCGCGTTTCTGAAAATGATAATAGATACAGCTACTATAGTAAAAATCTAATTAGGAACCATCTCATTTTCTGGGATATCCACCTGAAGCTCGAAAGAAGAGGAAATCATCTCCGAGCATTCTGGTGGAACATTTTCCGTTTTGGGTATCATTTCGTCGCTTTATCTCGTTAACTGTACTCTTTTGTTCGCTTGGGTGGTTTTTCTTACTCATATTTTCCAAATTCGAACTATTTTTTAGATTTTTACAATTTTGTTGTTTCTTATTTTGCGGGTTCTTTCTATTTCATCGCAGGGATCCTTCCTTTCTGTTAGCGGATACTCAATTTCTTTTGTAACGAGCCTGTTCTGAAGATAACAAATCTTAATACCTACGGACTTTAATGTCTTTCTTATAAAAATGTGTGAGCGAGACATCCGTTTTACTTCTAAATATGAACAGTTGTTGCTAGCACATATTAGTTGTATCTCCCTCTCCGCTTTCCAAATTAGACAATCCCGAGATATAGTGGGATGTTCGTCCTTGCAGTTACTGCACCATGGCGCAGAATCACAAGACTCTTTATCATGTCACTTTTTAACCGCACATACCACAGATAGCAAGAGGACGACAGCTGAACCTCATCTGCCCAAATTTCAAGCGTTGGGAGTGGGAATAAATGGCCTTACTCGGACTTTTACATGTGCAAGGGTTATCGAATCCGGAAGGTTATTACTTCATATATTACTATGATGGAATGGGAAGTTCTCCATCTCTCCTAGCCTAGATCCGTTTAATGTCTCTATTTCCTTGGTCTTGTCATAACAAGTGAACACTCCCCTACAAAAATTGAGAGATTTGGTGAGCAAAAGCATTCACCAATATCTTTCCATCTGCTTTTAACTTTTAGTATTCAAGCAAAACCTCCGCCTATTTAGAGATAAGAACCTTATCAATAAGTTACCATTGCATAACCGTCGGCCTTTGGATTGCCTTGTCGGGCGGCACTTACAATCTTCTTAATAGTGAATTGCGAAAATATACTCCAACATATAAATAATAATAATTATATACTAGAGATGCTCTCCAAGCATAGGTAATGATTTTTCAATTGAAAAATGGAAGGAAAAATTCTGCGACCCGGATTCGAACCAGGAACCTCGACTATCATGGCCGACGCCTCTACCAATTGGGCTATCGCAGACACCACGGACAGCCAAGCTGTCTCAAGGTGTCTTAAAGACAACCAAGTTGTCACGGTTGAAAGCCCAATGGGAGACGGGAACCTGGCCCGCAGATCGAGAATTTCTCCACTCCAAACCATCAGAAAGTTGATGAACTCACAAATAAATAATAATAATTATATACTGGAGATGCTCTCCAAGCATAGGTAATGATTATTCAATTGAAAAAAAAATACTCCAACATCTTCCATCTGCCAATTCTAAAACAACAAAATTAGTGTCATCACATTCAAGTTTTTTCCGTTCTACTTTTCTTACATTAGATGAATTGTCTTGTCGCCTCTGATGCCCGAGGACGCGAGTTCGATCCCGGCCGAGGACGACGAGGATTTTTTCAGGGGGGGATAATCCTGAGATCACGCACTTCCTTCGGAAGGGAAGTAAAGCCGTTCGTTTGCCGGCTGCACGTTAAAGAACCCTTGCGAGGCAAAATTTGCGGCCTCTATAACGCCGTCCTGAAATGACCATGGTAGTTGAAAAGGATGTTAATACCAAACAAACCAACCAATCGAATTGTTTTGTTTGTTCTCCATAAATAGAATATCAACCTTCAGCCCCCTCGTTCCCCACTTACTACCGAGCCCAACAAAGAGATGCACATTTCCACCAGGGACCACCAAGTGGATAGGATGGAGAGACAGCACACTTCAAGCCACACAAAATGTCCTAAATACCCCCAGGTTAAAAGGATGCTTAGTTCCAAAGTGACTGCAGACAAATCTTTTGCAGCTGCAGGATAAGTTGGTTGGCTGTTTGGAGATTTAGGGATTGCCAAACTAAAAGAGTCATTTTGCGCACTATTCTGACCTATGACGACACGCACGACGAGATGGTGTTAGCTCTAAATAATAACAGATAATTTAGATATTAAAATTTTGAGAGTTTAATACAATATGAAGCTTTATCTAGTAACAGATATTATACCAAAGCATAATTCTGATACATAAAAAAACCCTATAAAATCATTAGATGATAAATAATGAATATGAACTGGAGCTGATACTCCAAACATCAGGAAATGATATTATTTGAAAAATGGTATAGCATTATTATGATACTCGAGGTTCCTGGTTCGATTTCAAATGATATCATTTCCTGGTGTTTGGACTATCAACTGCAGTTTATATTCATTATTATTTGCTGAAAAGCATATATTGATTTCACTCTGTTTGTGTGTCTGTCTGTCCGTCTGTACGTCCGACGATTACACGAGAATGCTTTAACTTTTTCAAATTCTGTTTTCACTCTTCGATAGAGACCCATCTTGAGCTAACCTGATTAGTTTATCATTGAATTCGGTCTAATAGTCACGATTAAATTTTTATCATTAAAGTTTTTTTATTGGCAATATAAGGGATGTAATATGTCATTCGAACGGGAATGACGAGCACAAGACGAATATGACATTCTTTTCGATTTTCGAAAGGCTACGTCCGAGAAAATGACCCCCAAAAAGTATTTCAATAACCCCTTATTACGAGCTTTAGCTAAAGCTATATATCAGAATACAAGCTTAATCGGGACCTTAATGTGTCCGGCCGACCATCGTATAGACGATAACGTGAAAATGGAAAAACCTAACTGCGAAATATCAACTTTTGATGAGCTCTCGTGGACCCCTTCAAGCACGTGCACTAATGTTAAGAATATGAACTTAGAACATGTAATCTATCAATCGATTCGTACTGACGAGTCATAAGTGAATACAGTGTTACTTTTTGTGTTATCAATTAAGCATTGTTGATGGCAGCTTGGAACATGTGGCCGTTATGAAGCTTTGTCGATGCGCGTACTCATTTCGTTTTAAAATTCAGTGCTGTTAAGCCTATTGTTAAATTTGGCTAATTAATGTTAGGCCTATTGTTAAAACTGGCTAATTAATGTTAGGCCTAAAGTTAAAAATGACTAAATAATATTAGGCCTATTGTTAAAAATGGCTAATTAATGTTAGGTCTATATTAAAAATGACTAATGTTAGGCCTACCGGGTTTTGCAAAAGTTCTCTTACACATGTGAGGACCCTCGCAAAAATGACACACTACGGGTATGATGCAGTTAGACACTGTTTTTATTGTCAGAATTGATATTGGTGCTGTTAAGCCTATTGTTAAATTTGGCTAATTAATGTTAGGCCTATGTTTAAAAATGATTAATGTTAGGCCTATTGTTAAAAATGGCTAATTAATGTTAGGCCTATTGTTAAAAATGGCTAATTAATGTTAGGCCTAAAATTAAAAATGACTAAATAATATTAGGCCTATTGTTAAAATGGCTAATTAATGTTAGGTCTATATTAAAAATGACTAAATAATGTTAGGCCTTTTGTTAAAAATGGCTAATTAAAGTTAGGCCTACCGGGTTTTGCAAAAGTTCTCTTACACATGTGAGGACCCTCGCAAAAATGACACACTACGGGTATGATGCAGTTAGACACGGTTTTTATTGTCAGAATTGATATTGGTGTGTACACAATGCATATTAATCAATGTAACCGCCATCGGCGGCAACCATACGCTCTAGGCGTGGTCTAAATGCCCGACAAACGTTACAGATGTAGTCTTTCTTCATGGCGGTTCACACATGTTTTCAGCTGGTCGACGTTACTGTGACGGATCTTGCAGGTCTTGCTTTCGATATGCGCCCACACGCTGTAGTCAAGAGAGTTGAGGTCGAGCGACTGAGGAGGCCAAAACTCCTTCGACCAGAAGTTCATGTTTGACCCCACCACTCTTGAACGGTCTTGGCGCGTGTGGCCTGTTGAAAGACGTAGTCCGCATTCCTCGTCACCGTTTTCACCCTGGGTAGAATGTTCTTGGTCAAGATGTCCTTGTAGTCGGCCGCGGTATGCCTGTAACTAGTCGGGAGTTAGTTTGGCGGCATTTTCATGCCATTCGACGCCACGACGCCGAGCATCATCACTGAGGCCGGGTGCTTAGTTGTAGTTACGTAGCGAACCTCAGATGTCCTGGCCGAAGTTGACCACGCGGTCGTTCTGCTTGTTGACGACCGTATCGACTGAGAAGGTTTTTACATCAGAAAAGATGACAATGCGATTGCCATGGCTCTTCAAGTCTTTGAGAAGGCGACGACAGCGCTCCCGATGTTTTTCTCGCATGCCATCCGTCAGCAAACGTCTTGCCACGCGCCTCAAACTCGTTCCACCCTCTTCCTTGATGGCCTTGGACACCGTGGCCACAGAAATCTTCTTTTTCTTTACGAACCGTGTCCTTTAGGGAGTCTGGTCACCTTCGAAGGCTTCTCTGACACCCACACGATTGATATCGCGAAGTCTGCCTGCACGTGGGCGATCTTTGAGGCCTTCCCCATTCTTCAGCCTCTCTGCGACTCTGGACAGTCATTCGGCTGACGTTGAGCTGCTTAACGATGTCAGACTTGTGACGCGCGCGAAGGAGCGCAGAAATCTCGATTCTCTTACGTTATATCGTAATATTCATGCATCCGAATCGCATTCATTCCACCTATAGAGGGTGAGGTATTTATCTTGAGACAACTGAATATCTGGGAAACTAAGCATTGTACGAAAAAATATCCAAAATCAAAAGTGAATTATTTCGCGGGGGAAATTCATTAGTTAAAAAATTTACCCCCCCCCCTTGTGAGTGGGGCTGGGGGGAGGGGGTAACTTTGAAATCTTAAATAGGAACTCCTATTTTAATGGTATATTCAGATTGTACGCAATTTTAGAAAAATGTTTTATTCTTGGTGTTTTTTCAATTGATCCAGCCGTTTAGGAGATAGAGGCCCTGAAAGTGTGGAACTTTGAAAGTTTTGAACCCAATTTTATCAATGAAGACAAAGAGAGAAAGAGCGGGTCTTACAGACATTCCTCCATAGGACTGTTGCCCGCAAAAGTTTACTTGTGCACTAAAAAATTTTGAATCTTTGAAATTCTGACTTCGGATTCTTAAAGACCATCAAAAAATAGAATAGAAATGTCTGCAGACCGAAAATACCATGTTAACCATTTCATTTTGAGGCTAATCTCCTAGTTTTTGTATGTTACCATTCAAACACTGATCATGATCAATGCTGCTTAGCCTGAAATCAAATGAAAATTGTCATCACAAAATTATTTTTTAATTGGTAACAATTGCTGCAAAATCAAATCGGATAAAATAATTTTAGATTGCTGTACAACTTTACATCTTTTTTTTATCTCTTACGGTTTTCAGTATGCATTAAATTTGACCTTAATATTAAATGTGAAGGTCAAAATTAAGATCACTGTTAAAAAGCCCACACCTGATTTGTTCGGAGATAATTTTTTCGAAATCTGAAAATTTCCATGAGTTATTGAGATATTGAGACTAGTAACAGACTTTTTGAACATCCAGTATATTTAATACTAGGGGAAGTCATTAATGAGTTTCAAATGAATATAGAAATGAAACAAATAATTGTAGTAAAGTTGATAATTTAAGAAAGGATGTTCAAAGCGCTAATTTGGAGACTGCTAACGGCCTTGCTAACCTTGGCAATATTATCAAGGAGTTTATGGGCTCTCTTATTACTTCTGATTCGCATAGTATTGACTTGAAAACTACTTCTACATACTTATGTACAGCTTCATCCCCAGGAAAGTGATGCTCACAGTCTTCTGGAATCACTAGGGCATATTGCTTACCACATTCCGGCAGCGAGATAAACTGTAAGTTCCGAATTCTACTGTAACATACTCATGAAACTTTGTATTGCCATTCGACGAAAGCGACCAGAACTCATCATCAAAAGTGTGTAGTTAATACATGATAACGCGCGTCATCATATTGTAAGCAAGACAACTGAGACGCTGTGAAAGTTCAACTGGGATGTTTTCGAGCATCCTCAGTATAGCCCTTACCTTGCTCCAAGCGACTTCTATTTGCTCGGCTTCAAGCTGTACAAAGGGAAGTTATCGCCTGGTTCAGACAGCAGCCCAAAGAATTTTATCTGGGAAGTTATCGCCTGGTTTTGAGGGGCTTGTTAAACGATGGGACAAGTGCCTCATTGCACAGGAAGATTATGCGGAAAAATAAAAGTAGTTTTCAAGTCAATTCTCTTATTTGTTTCATTCCTATATCCATTTGTAAGTTACTTACTGACTTCCCTCCGTTGAGCTTTTATTCAAAGTGTTTTCAGTAAAACCTGTTAAGCAAGAATTGGTGGTTGATCCAGTTTTCCTTTCGCACCCTCATCCGATTTTAAATGTCGCTGTGTAAAATCTGTCGTGATACACTAAAAGTGGAACTTGCTACTTTGCAAGACAAATTTCCTGATTTGATGGCTGCCACAGCTTTCCGTAGCCGATCATTTGTATCCGTTTTTCGTTGATAATTCTCTTGCATCTCTCAAACGCCATCATCACAAAAAACTTAAGTACCACAGAAATTTTGTTAACTTAAAAAAATATTATTACACAGGGTGTTTCTAAAGGTAGGCACCAAACGTTAGGGGACACCTAAACAGAGAGTTTTTACCATTGCCGGCTCTGAGGGAGAGAAGTGATGTAATGTGCAAATAAAAAACACGACATAACATCAATTAGTTTATGACACGTGAAAACAGCGCTTACAAAAGCTGCTGAAAGTGTTCACCATCGTCGCAACATTGACTCATGTAACTTGCCGAAGAGTCCTGGGATTTCACAGACTTCTTCGCTGGCGACTTCAATGACAGCAACCAGCTGTTCAATGGTGGCCACATGTGTGCGGTAGACAAATGTTTTGCATTTAATGTTGTGTGAACATTATCATAAATTTTATCATAAATTTTTAATGCATGCACATCTTTTTGTCATGGTAAAAACTGTTGGTGTCCCTTAACTGTGTGTAACGTTTGGAACTACCTTTAGAAACACCCTGTATATGAACGTTAACTTAGGTTCATGATATGCGAAAGTTGGTAAAAAGGTAATGCCTCCATGGCTATAACTTTTTTATTTGTTAAGCGATTTTCAAAATTCTAATTGTACCTGATTCTTACATTTGTCCTCTACGAAAAGCATTATTCACTTTTCGACATACTTCCCAACCCTGTCCACGCATTGCGCCAATGCGTAGCTAGTCGGGGGAATTCGTCGGAGAGGAATTCCGGGGCTGTTGTCGGCACGAGATTGAATGGAATCTTTCACCTCATCGTCAGAACGCAACTCATGTCCCTTAAGGTCCTCTTTCTTCTTTTGGAAGTGGTGAAAGTCGCAAGGTGCAAAGTCTTTTATCTTTGAACTTTACGCGCTGCAACGCCTCTAGTGTGTGATGATCGTGTGTGGGCGGGCGTTATCGCTGCAGAAGAGGATCTAAAGTGAACACGCGAGGGAACACGATTAAGTAGATTTTGGTTTCATCTAGTGACAAGCTCTATTTTTCGATATAGGCGCTCGTTTTCCTCCTATACCCATATTCACCCCAATCATCCAAAATAAATATACACGTTAAGTATAAGGATATTTAAGTTTTAACTGTACATTACAAATGTTTGATCTGAACGCTCTTTTTACCTGGCTCTCCCCAGGAGAGTCCCACCAAATCCTGATATATCGATTCCACTAATTTAGATGCGTCGATTCAGTTCGCCCAATTGTTAGGACAGTGGGGTCAAATATACTTTCTCCTTGATATACTTCAATAGGAAAAAACCATAACGTATCACATCTAACAATTGTGACGGCTCGTGAAGCATTGGGAAATCGTCGTTTCCAGCATGCAAATCACGTCCCGGTAAGGTAACATTCAGGCATTGGCAAATCTACGTGGAAATATAGTGGAGCATCATCCTGCTGAAAATTTATGTCGGAAAGATCCTCCTTGAAATATATGTCGAAAGGATAACGGATTTTGTTTAGTTAGTTTGTTAGGTTTTTGGGAACGTTATTTTGCACCTTTTTCCAGACTAATATCTTAACACAATCCTTAGATATTTTCACATATATACTGACCTGCCAAAATTATCCGGAGACCCCTATATATAGATGTTTTGTCGAATATCTAGAAAAATACTTGACAAATTATCTTGAAAATTCAGGGATATAAAGAGCATGTTACGCCTCATATATTTCAGCGAAGGATTTGCCCCGAAAGCAAATAGGGGACTAGCAACAAATTGAACAAAAAAAATAATGTTTGAGATCACTCTGTAAAAAATGATACTTGAAATATGTTATAGATGTAGCATATGATTACGAGGCTTATTTTACTTATCTACTTAATGTTTAACTGCGCATGCGCAAGGGTTACTAGAATGTCTTTTGCATATACAAAGCAAAACAACACCGAAAACACTAATCCACATAATAATTCTTTTAAAAGTTTTATTATGTGGATTAGTATTTTCGGTGTTGTTTTGCTTTGTATATTTGTGTCTAGAGTTTTTGGCTTGATTAGGTTGTGTCTTTTACGTAATTTATTCGCCAAATGTATACAGCTATACTTAGAAAAAGCCGAAGCAAATATCGTGAAAATTCAGAAAGGTATCGCCAATAGAATGAGTTGAATTTCAGTTGTTCTCAAAAATAAACAAGATGATAAGGGGTTTTCTCCAATTTTTTATTTTTGGACCGGACACCAGTATCAAATTCTTCTCCTTACGCTGAATAATGGCAGTTGGTGTTTGCCGAATAAAATCTTTGTGGACAAGAGGTTTTTGGTTTCAGGATAAATCGTCAAGTATTTTTCTAGATATTCGACAAAATATTCATATATATGGGTGTCAGGATACGTTTGGCAGGGAAGTGTATTCCTTCAATCCAGCAGATTGAGAACCGGGAAGCCTACGCCCCAGTGAATCAGCCACGGAACTGGCCCGTACTGTTTACATGTTCAAGTAGGAGTTGCCGTTCATAGCAAGTTCTGAAAATAATAAGGGTATATATATATATATATATATATAT